>JAPMOQ010005397.1:864363-930661 GCA_026543055.1 Argiope trifasciata | reverse complement strand
TTAAAATTAATTCTTTCTGTTCAGTGTTCACGGCAGAGATAACTGCTATTTTATACGCACTAGAAGAAATCTATAATAGACTACAAAAGCAATTCATTATTTACACAGACTCCCTTAGTGCATTAGAATCTCTTAAATCATTTCATCCTCAGTATTATCACCCCCTTGTTTTAAATGTTTTGGATATTTTAAATAAACTGGAATCTAGAAATTTTAATGTTTTATTATGCTGGGTACCGTCTCATGTTGGGATTGTGGGCAATGAAAGAGCTGACAAAGCTGCCAAATTGGCGACTGCCTCAAAGAATACTTCTGCACCTGTAACAGACTTGAAAAAGCATTTAAAAATATCTCTCTTAAACAAATGGCAAAGAGAATGGGACATTGAAAGTGAAAACAAGCTTCATCGAATTAAACCTACTATCGAACTTTGGCCTTCACAAATGAATAGAAAAACGGATACAGTTCTCACCAGATTGAGACTGGGTCATACTCGGTACACGCATCGTCATCTGCTGTTAGGAGAACAAGCTCCAATGTGTTCTCGGTGCAATTGTACTGTGTCCGTCCAACATGTGCTTTCTGAATGCCCAAATTTTGATGCACAGCGTTTACATTTTTTTAAATCTAATAATATTGATTTATCTGCTTTACTTGGGAAAACACCCCATGATAATCTCTTACCCTTTTTTAAATCTATTGGTTTTTATTCACACATTTAGTGGTGTTTTTATTTTATTTTTTCAAATTATATTAATCAATTTTGTTTTTCAAATTTTAAATTGTATCAAATAATTTCAAATTTTTTACCTTGAAATAACTTCACTTAGTCTGGCGCAGCATGGTCAAAATTATGGCCCTTGTGCCAAAAAACCAAACCAAACCAACCAACCAAACCTGAAAAAATAAAACATTGTGCATAAGATATTATGTTAAAAATATATCTATGGTAAAATATTTTTTAAATGTAACAATCTCTCTACTTATAATAAAGTTCAATATGTGGGTGCTGGCCCTCTACAGGGCAGACCGTTCCACTTAGAGCTACCAAATTTGACATGTGTATACCTTAGACATCGGGAATGTGCACCTCAGAATGAATTTTTAATTAGAATTTTAATTAATTAAAAATTAAGTAAAATTTTCGCGTTTTTCTGCTATAACTTTAGGAAAAACCATCGCACAAACATGATTTTTACAAGTTAAAGATTAAAAAATTAGCTTTCTAATAATATCAATGTTTAAATATATAACTTAAGCTTCTATTTTTAACGAATTTTCAAAGAAATATTTTAATCATATTTTCCATCAATATATTTCGGACAAAACAACAAAAAATAATCTGCACGTGCACGTCAAATGAACAAAATTAACTTTTATCAATGTTACCATCATACTGACAGACGTTCAAATTTAAAAAATAATAAGTAATAAATAAATAATCAATAATAAAAAATAAAAAATTATTTAAAAAAATAATCAATAATAAAAAATAAAATAATAAGCAAATTAAATCTAAAAAAATGTAACTTTCAACGAGTGATCAGATAATATAAAATAAATATTAAATGCGATATTTTCTAAAAAAATAAATGCAAGGCAAAGATTTCAATGATCGGTTCCAATCTCTATATCATTAAATCAATAAATCAGTTTTATTTACTGTAAACATTAGTGAATTTTTACAGGATAGCATTCAGATCCAATAGCTAATTTGTAAATCATTAGTAGTAGGCGTATTATTTTTTAGTACTTAGTCTTTTTTAACTTGGTCTAAATGAAGTAAATAATTACATTTTACGAAGCCTGAGTAAAACAATGCATTGATGAATAATGAGTTTTAGTTTTTTTCATATTTTGTTCTGTGAGCCATATTTTACAAAATATTTTTACTAATATTTTAAACACGTTTGTTACAACAATCAATCTTCTAAATCAATCATTAAAACTGATTTATAAAAATAAAAGAATATTATTATGTAAATGTGTTCTTACAGATCTTTCCGTCCATCATCTTAAAGAAAATATCAATTTCAGGTCAATCAATGCCCGGAATTACTCCAAGGCTGATAATCAAAGAATATGTGCTTGCGTATATGAATGAATGTGAGTGTGTGTGTGTTAGGGCATCAGACCATTATGATCTACAGCTACCGCACTTGGTATGTACATATTTACTTTGGAGGATGAAAAAGTATACCTAGACGGAGTCTTTTAAAAGCTTTAATTAATTAAAATTAAGCTAACATTTGTAATCTTTCTGCGATAATTTCAAAAAATGTTGCAGTTCAAAACTGTTTTATAAATGCCTTTAAAAATAACTATTTTTTCATTGATAATAATGTTTTAACCTGTAAATTAAGTTTCAATTTTTACTGAATTTTTAAAAAATATTGCAATTATATTTTTGAACAATTAATTTCTCACAAAATGAAAGTAGAATTTAACCTGCAAGAGCATGCTAAGAGTGTACCAGTGCTTCGCCGTCACTTTGACAAAAACTCAAAACGGAATGATTAAATTAACTCTTATTGCAAATAAAACCCACATTAAAACCATTAATATTTCCCACATAATTCCTCAACACCTGATTGCAAAATCAGAAAGATATATAATACAATGAACAAATAATCGTAAGACTTCTATAATAATACGAGTTATGTGACTATCGAAGTTTGAAGTTTAAATGTATTTGGCTGATATGTTATGAAGAACGTATCATAGTTTTATTTTATTAAGAATTTTTGAACGTATTACTCATGGTGAACTAGCTGCTCGCCAAAAGCGGCTAGCAAACAATAATCATAAATTATAATAGTAAAATAAAGTGAAATGATAACATAAAGAATAGCAACAATTGATATATTTAAGTCTTTGAAAAGAGTATATTTAAATGCATTTACGTAAAATTACAAAATGAATAATTTGAATAAAATGATGTATCACTGTTAATAATTATTACTTAATTATTAAATAAATAAATAAATAACAAATAAAAATTTTGTTTATCTCATTAATATACGACAAACTGTACTAGTTTCTTTGTTTAAAGCAGTAGTTACGATTTGTTCAACATTTATATATAATTTGAAAAAGCTGCAAGTAAATTAATTCTTCAAAAAATTGTTGCTTTGTTTTAAAAAAAAATATTTTTATAAATAATTCAAAAATAGTTTTTTTTTTTTCATTATTCTTATTCCAGAAACCATTCTAATTTAAAAATAGGATTTTAATTTTTAAATGTTGATAAATAATGTTTACTATATAATGTTTAAATTATATAATAAAATTTAAATTATATAGTAGTTCTAATGTCTAAATAACTCTTTTCAAACAAAAAGAAATTTCATTTTTTTGTAAAATAATTTATAGCCATATAAAATATATAAATTTTTAATTACAACCTTTCACACTTGAACTGCATTTTTTCCCCGTTCACTTCATGGTTAACATATTTTATTTGTAGCTGGTTATAAACGAAATATATTAAGAGGTTTTCACATTTAAAGTATTTATTGATATATACTCATTTTATATATTCTGAATTTTTCTTGCTTGTCACCAAAGGCTAAATTATAATTTCATGACGGAAAATGAAAAGTTCCTAGTGCAAATGTTGTCAATTTCATATTATTTATAAAAATAACTAAAGGAAGAATATTATTTAATTAAACAAATTTATTTCCAACGAAGAAAATAAAATTTGACCAGATAATATTTGAATAATCATTATTTCTATAAAGAGAAAGCCTCTTTTAGTATCAAAATAATTATCGCAACTAAAACGAGATAAATATTTGTTATTTATTTTTATTATTTATTTTATATAATTTATCTTTAATTCTCTCTCCTGTTATCATGACCAAAACGAGAGAATATCCAAGTTATTTATATTCATTTTTTAATATTTTAACTTTATACGCTCTAATTTTCCTCTATTCTTAATCGAACGGGCTGAATTGTGAATTTATGGCAAATATTAAAAAGTTACAAATTCATGTTTCATAATTTTATTTTCATTTCAAAAGAAGTTTCAAAGATAATATTATTTAATTAAATAAATATATTTACTTGTAAAAAAATCTAATTTGATATTTTATAAATTGATTAGTTCATACCTGAAAGATCACTAATGCCAGACAGAGAAAATCTCTGGTATTAAAGTGATTGTAGCAACCAAAACAATAGAAATACCCAAGTTATTTATATTTATTATTTATTTTATATATTTAAACTTTATACACTCTAATGTTTTTTCCTGTTATCAAAAGACAAAATTATGATTTTACGGCGAGGATTAAAAAGTAGCAAAAGCAAATTTCATTATTTTAGAAAATTGAGAAATTCTAAAGAGAATATCATTTAATTACATAAATTTATTTACTGACTAAAAAATCTAATTTAATATTTTATTTATTGATTAGTTATTGCTTGAATACTCCTTACCTTGAAGATGTAGAAAAAAAATGTCTCTTCAATGATGATGCGACTGTCGCAACTGGAACCCTTTCTGGTGATCTCAACGAGAGAAATGTTCAATTCAGTGTCTTTCAAGGTTAAGAAATACTACTGTAAGCCTTAGGGACTCCATGGAAAACGAGTTCCCGTTTGATGCTAAAGATGAAAAACTCAGGGATCTAGAACTTTCCCTTTTGTTATTGTTGGTTGCATACTTCTTTCGAAATTTGTAGAAACTTCTGACAAGATTTGAGTGTGGTACTTTACAGCTGGATATTTAATTTTGGTTCCTTTTTATCTTTTTCTAGAATCTCTGCTAAAATCCCAAGGCCGTAATAGTTATAGGTAATTGACTAGAATTGAATGTTTATAGTTTATTTTTTCAAAGATTTCCTAGAGATAAAAACAAATAACATAATAAAACCACTTAAGACTCGCATTATTCAATTTTGAATTCCCTAAACGTAAGCACATTGAATTTTCATCTCGGATATATAAATTTCTGAATTCAATACTTAAATCTTTATCTTTTTCATACTTTTCTTGAAATATTAATGGTGGTTGTAAAAACAATCCAGAAACATCATCATAATTAATTTAAATAAACTAAAAGTTTTAAGTTTATTTTTCAAAATGATTTATTGTATTAAAAATAAGCAAATAAAAAAAAACTCGCTAAGTTAAATTCTGTATTAAATGTTTAAGCCTTTGTCTTTTTCGTAACTTTCAAAAAATTGAAATAATTGTTACAAAAATCCAGGGACGTATTAATCTTTGAAAAAAAAAAACTCAATATCTATCATTTGGATTTTTTTTCCGAAATAAATCGCATAAGAGTAAATAAATAAAAGAAAATATAGAACTTAATCTAGCTCGCTAATAATAACATTTACATTTCATTAAAGAGGTTTATAAATGAATCTTTCAATGACATTTTAAGACAAAATGTGGTTACAATTAGAGTTTAAAAATTTCACATATTTCTACAAATTGAAATTAAAACAATGAAATAATCGATGACATAAAAAATTAAACTTTTTAACATGTAATTATCAAACGCAATTATTAAATTAAGTCATTAAATATTAAAAAAGACATTATATAATATGTTTAAGTAAATCATAAAATAAATATATAAAATGCATTCTTAAAGTTAACTAACAATCACAGTTAAATAGTATACAAACCAAATTAATTAATAATCACGGATAAGTACAAACATATTGTTACTTTTTTAATTTTAAAATGCGTAAGAAAGAAAGATAAAAGAAAGGTAATAAATCTTTAAAAAACAAGTATGTAAATATTAAAATGTTGAATGATATATTAAAATAAATGTATAAAATGCATTCCTAAAACTTACCAGACTATAACAGTTAAATAGCATAAGAACCAATTTAATTCATAATCACGGATAAGCGCAAAAATATAATTATTGTATTATATTTACTAATTGTGTAAAAAAGAATGACAAAAGACACCTACAGTATCAATAAAAAATATTTTATTAAGCAGAATATTGTTAATATTTCAAAATACGTATAATTACTTATATGAGTTTAGCTCATAGGAATACTCCAGAATGATGTATTAAAGAGCAAAATGTACTATCTAGTCTAGGATGCTTAAAATTATTAATTTAATTCCAACCATGCAAAAAACGGAATAAAGATAAAAAATTTTAATTTAGATTTCAAAATATTTTAATATATCATTATGCCTACAATATTTTAAAAAATTAATAAATCTGTATTAATAAAAAAATATGAAATTTCATTTTTCATAGAAATTCAAATAAGTGAAGATTTTCTTCAAATTTGATTTACCAATACTACGACGTATTGGAAGACTTCCAAAAATGTTAAGTCCCAATTAATTTGATAATTACTTATTTTTTAATTAATTTTTATTGCACAAGTGCAGTAATGCACAAGCTACAATATGGTTATTATTGTAAATATATTATTGTTATTGCCTAAGATTACCTTAGTTAACTAGATTGTAAATAGTCAGAATATGGAAAGAAAAAATAATTCAATGAGTTTTATTTAATCATATTGATAGTAAAAAGTATTTCTTGAAATTTGTGAAGCAATTAAAAATTGAAAGATTTAATCAGATTAGATATATTAATTGCCGATAGAGATTGAAATTCAGCTTTGATAATGGCTATCTTCCAAGTAATAAACTTGATTGCTTTAGAAAATGTCACAATCCTTAACAAAATTCATATCATTCCTCAGAAATTATTAAATAATTCGTTTGGTATGCATGTTTTTTCAAACACTACAAGATATTAAAATTCTTTGGTGACACAGATTTTCGCATCTTAATTGAAATAAACTTACAGGTTGTGCAAAGATTTAGTATACTGTAATATTTTATATAAAAGAAATTTATGTTAAAAAAATTTTTGTACAGAATATAAATTGCATTTTAAATTTAAAAATTTAACCGCAAAAAATTATATACGAAGAATCGGGTTGTAGAGTTGACACCTCACAGGATAAAACAATTAGTTTGAAATTATTAAATTTTATTTAGATATAATTTATATGATAAAAATATGTACTTGAAAGAGATTTTTTTTTAATTATGTATATAATTTTAAATGACCAATAATTAAGTGGGATTTTAGCACATTTCCATGATAATACAAAAATATTATACAAAATTGGTTTTAATTCTAATTTCCTTTTCAATAATACTAATTCACTTCCTGTCTTTCGGTAATTTTTAAAAATATTTTTTCCCATTTTTTTTAATATTAGTTTTCACATTTGAAATGAAACTCATACCGTTATCATTGCTTCCTCAAATAATTTTTAGTATGATTTCTCCGAACTGTTTTAAATAAAGCCAAGGAAGAAAATTTCGGTTCATTATCTAAGCAATTTTCTTGAGGAATAAAGACGCAGTGACGTGATCGAAATCAGGAACTTTCAGATATATAATAAACAGAACAGATATAAATCTTTTTAACTAAAACAGTTTTAATGCCTATCGCAATTTGATGATTAAAAATATTCAATTCTATTTTTAAAAATTCCACAAAGCAAAACTTACGTTTAAAAATTGTGAAAAAATAATGCATTATATATATAACATTTAATTTAAATCCAAATTAAATTCTAAAATCTTATCTTAATTTGGCACATAATAGCTTCATTCTAAAAATATTCTCTTATTTCTTGATCCGATTCCACGTTATCTACACTGATGGAAAAAAAATCCCAACACTAGGAAGCATCTGTGCTAGATAAATGAAATTTGGTAGGCGTGTTTATACACCTGAAAGATGACGTCGATTCAAACTTCAAGCTAAGCGCGTAAGTGTGGCGCTAGTAGCGACACTATGGACATGCAAATGAGGTTTGCTTTAAATAAGCGCTGTAAGGTAGGTGATCGTTATTTACAGTTGAGGTTTGACGTAGTGGGTTAATGTTAGTCAAGAATGCCTCTGAGAAGAGGAAGAAGCCATTATCAACAGCTCACTGAGTTTGAACGAGGTTGTGTTGTAGGGCTACGAGAAGGTGGGTTTTCTTTCCGCGATATTGCTGAAAGACTTGGCAGGAATGTATCCACTGTGCATGAGTATTGGCGGCAGTGGTCAAGGGAAGCCTCAAGAAGACCAGGTTCCGAGCAGCCACGTGGTACTACTGAGAAGGAAGACCGTCGTATTCGGCGTATGGCTGTGGCTAATCGTACTGCGTCTGCAGCTGAAATTCGAGCTGCAGTTGGCACCACAGTGACACAACAAACTGTTACAAATCGGTTACTTCAAGGACAGCTCCGAGCCAGACGCCCTGTACAGTGCATTCCACTGACTCCAAACCACTGCCGTTTGCGACGTGAGTGGTGTCAAGTTAGAGCTCATTGGAAGACGGAGTGGAGATCTGTTGTGTTTTCTGATGAAAGCCGGTTCTGCCTTGGTCGCAGTGATAGCCGTTTGTTGGTTAGAAGGAGGCCAGGTGAACGCCTGCTAGTGACCTGTCTGCGGCCTAGACACACAGGGCCTACTCCTGGAGTTATGGTTTGGGGAGCAATTTCGTATGACAGTAGGAGCACTCTCGTGGTTATCCCACGCACCCTGACACCAAATTTGTACGTCAGTCTACTGATACAACCTGTTGTGCTGCCGTTCATGAACAGCATTCAAGGGGGGGTTTCCCAACAGGACAACGCTCGCCCTCATACCGCTGTTGTAACCCAACATGCTCTATAGAGTGTCGACATGTTGCCTTGGCCTTCTAGATCACCAGATTTTTCTCCAATCGAGTATGTATGGGACATCATTGGACAACTCCAGCGTCATTCACAACCAGCATTAACCGTCCCTGCATTGACCGCCCAAGTGCAACAGGCATGGAACTCCATCCCACAAACTGATATCCGACACCTGTACGACACAATGCATGCACGTTTGCATGCTTGCATTCAAAATTCTGGCGGTTACACCGGTTACCAATGTACCAACTTTTCACATTTGAAATGGCTCTTCTCGCCAATGGCTCTACCTGTGATCTTGGAACTTTAATCAATTAAATATGTTACCTAGACAAATGTATTCCTAAAATTTCATTACTGTACAATAATTTTTTCTTGCTGTTGGGATTTTTTTTTCCATCAGTGTATTTAATTAATTCAAGATATGCTTTGTCAAAATGTTTAGTCTGCGAATCCCACGCTGTGAGTGATTGATAAAAGTTGCTGACCTAAACAAATAGTTTTCTAAAGAGATCCATGTGTTTCCCTACTTTGAGAAGTATTACGTGCAAGAATCTCAATCAGAAATTTAATAGTCTATAAGCACTGTAAACAATATTTTCCCTGTCAAAATAAGTTATTTAAGACGAGGGATAAAATGCCCGAGAAATTTTCCCTCACTCCTCTGTGTGTGAGGAAAATCTCGCTATGTGTTGTATGTGGGTGTTCGTCACTCATACTGTACATAAGCATGCCGGCTTCTTCGTGTTGAAATAAAAAACTCAAAAGCATCAAAAGTTTCTTCAAATTCTTTGAACTGTATTTTACTTCCAAAATTATATATATATATATATATAACATTGTTTTAAAATGTATATGTAAAATATATTTTAAAATAGTATAGATACATTTTTGTGCAGCAAAATTTCGAAAATTATTGTAAAAAAAAGCCCTAAAAAACGGCTAATTAATTAAATTAGCCTTTTAATTAATTAAAATTTTGACAAATATTTACCATGAAATGACTCCGAGATGCATATTTGAAGCCTCCATTATATATGTTTGTGCCAAATTTAATAGGCATGAATGAAATGATCTGAGCACAAATATAAATATTCTTCTTTCTTAGTAAAAGGGGCCCCTGGGAAGCACTTCGAAATGAGGATGAGAAACTATCGGCATGGTGGTTGGTTCTCGCCACCCTGGAGGATACATGAAAAGGTGGGAGTCTGGTTCCTTTCATAGATGAAGAGATGCATTTCCTAAGGGAATGGTTGTATCGTGGCCGGTGATGACCCTTAGGACACAACCACAGTTCCCGCCAGTCTTGCTATTGCCAGTCCGATCATTCAATATTATTTAATCGTGTTCCTTCAGGCGGGTCGTAGAGTCAGTGATATGGCTTATTAGTTATAGATTAATAATTCATATTTTTATTTATTACTAGTAGAGGCCATTTCTACGCCTTTCAAGCATCTTTAAAAGCAAAATTGAATTGGTGATAGTAAAAGATTTGGAATAATTCAGATAATGTTTTAAAGAGCTTTTAACAAGAAATTGTCTTCTGGTTTCTTCAAGAGCAATTTCATCTAACATCTAAATAAATTTGATGATATTAAATGCTTAAAAACTAAACTTTAATGAATGCTTGTAATAATATGCATTCGTCTTTTGTTTCTTGAATAGAAAGGTTTGCAAATAAACATTCTTTAGAAAATGATCTTGAGCAATATTTCAATGCTACTGTTAATGAACCATGAAGAGATTATTAAACACAGAAGAGAACCATCTCTGCTGTACTAATAAAATCTCTGAGGGATATTTCCTTAATACAAAATTTTAATGTCATGTTTTTATAAAGCATGCACTTATTATCTTCAACTTATCAATTAATGTCCATTTGAAAGATTGAAAAAGAAAATTATTCCTACCGAAGGTGTTAAAAATTTTCAGTAGATAATTATTGATAAATCATCTACTGAAAATACGTCCTTATACATTCTATTTTCTAGTCACATGTAATAATGCGTGCTTTATTTCTCTTCCAAAGTAATCACTTATCAGTTAGTTTACCAACAAATCTGTTGATTGACAAGTGAAAACTGGTGAACAGTCTAAATAGCTGATCATAATACTTTCGAGAAGTCAATGAATTATTTGTGAGTTAAAGCTTATTACAATCTTATGCTTTTGTGTGTGAGTGTCTATTTAAATCTTAAAGCTGTGATTTAGAATCGAGCAGGGTTTCTTTGCCTGGTGAATTTTTGAAAGGCACCTGAGCATTATAGTTTTTAGTACAGCTTGAGTGCGTGTGTGCGCATGCCTCTATTAACCAGAACATTTAATGTGCTGGTATCAAATTTTGTAAATGCATACCTTGGAATTGAAAATATGCACCTCGAAAAAAATTGTTTTAATTTTAATTAAAATGTCAGTTAATTAAAAATTAAGCTGAATTTTTGCTTTTTACCAAGATAATATTTAATTAAAATTTTTAGAGACCATTAACCCTAACGGACCAGTTGGTCGCTGGAGGCAGCTAATTGTTAAGTATATAAAAATTTATTTATAATATATTCAATACAAATGATCATTTAGTTGGTTATGATATATTCCATCTGATGAATCCTATAAAAATAATAAATTTACAAGTAAATTCTTTAAATTTTTCATAGTCATAATCTATCATAATATGCAAATGCTTTTATTTGCAAGTAATTAATAATGTAGGCTAATTTTTCAAGAATTTTATTACTTTCTTCCTTCTTTTTATAATTTACAAATTTAAGAAAAGCATATATTTTCACTAATTTAAAGGAAATTAAAAATGACTCTAAAATAAATCACAAATATATCGATTAAATTAAAAATTTGATGAAAATCATTCAAACAGTTTTATTTGAATCCCCTGTGATAATGTATAAATAAAATACTGCTATATATATAAACTATGACATGCATGAAGTACACTATCGCACAAAATGCTTTTCAGTGCTTATCATTGAATACAGAACAACCAAATTCCGGACGTAGTTATTTCTTAGGTAATATGTATTCATTAATAAAGAAATTTTAGGAGTTTTATCTAGATTTTATAATTAAAAATCAATTCAAATTATGAATTCCTTTCTCAAGCACTTTGGTGCATATAACCATTCTAAAAACAATTTTTTACCACATATAAATTCAAAACATAAACTTTTTAGATATCAATTTTAATCCTGGGGAATTTTTTCTCTACTTGTAATGAATTTTTAAAAATATTTTATGATGCAATACTACTTTTCGAAAATTCATACCCATATTCGTTGCGATCTTAAAAAAATTCAGATTAAATCTTAAAAATAAAATGAAAATAACAGAATCAATCTTAAAACTTTAACATTCTACATAGTTTACTAGCAAAAGTTCAAATTCCTTTAAAAAAATATCCATGCCGGCAATGCTAGTATTTAACGTATAGAAATAAAGATTACTTGGTACACAAAAACATAGTAAAAATATATATTGCCTTACGCTGTAGTCAAAATCTCGAAAATTCCCCAAAAGTTAAAAAAGCTAATCAGAAAAAATATTTCTATTTACGTCACGCAAGGACCAAAATGACGCTATTGACGCAAAACAAAACTGATGGTGGTTTCAGCCCATATGTCCAAATACACTTTTTTCGTCTACCACATAAGGCTTTAGATATATATTTATTTTTTTCTATCCATAAAGAAAAACCCATCAACTTCAGATTTATTCTTTTTTCTTTCTTTCTCCCCCACCCCACTTTTTTTTTCCTTCTTTTTTTTGTACATAATGTAATGAAACAGTTGCAGAACACAGATGAAAAATGTCGCAATCGGGAATTTTCGGGCCAACTCTGTTTCTCTTTGAAGTCAATGAACTAGAAAACCCACTATTTCATAGTGCCAGCATGATTGATAGCAACCTCAGGTAAAAAGACTTGTAAGCTGCTTCATTACTTTCGCTTAAATACTAGATTACAAGAGCAAGCTTTTGACCGTAATGGGAAAATAATTAGTTAAAATTAAATCTAAAGCTTCTGATTATACCGCAAACGAAAAAGTTATTATTATCGTAGTTAGGTGATATCGCTATTGAAAAAAGCTACTGCATTTTATCTCCCCTCCCTCGGAGTTTTTTTATAATTATGAGACTTTTCTACCAATGATAAATAAAGTATAATAATCAGCAGCGGTAGTCTCCCCAAAAATTACATCGCGTCTAATAAAAGGTTACATCAGAAACTTCTATTTTCTATTTATTGTATTTCTGTGATTTCCTACTGTAACAGTGTTTTTTAACTTAACCTTTTGCTTGGCGCAGTATGGCCAGATATGGTTTTGGGCCATAAAACACATCAAAACCAATCAACCCAGAAAATGCCTACTATGCAAATGGCGTAAAATAGCTAATGTGACCGAAAGGACGCCAAAATTTTAATTCTGTTAGGGTAGACTATTAAAATCCATATATCATGCCAATTTAATTTAAAATACATTTAATGACAGAAAAGGACATGATTTACACAGGGACAAAACTATTTAGGACAATAACATGTAACATATATGCATTAAAATAATACTCGGGGACTATATTATGCTTTACGCTCGCTTCCAAAACATGGACTGACTGTTCATGGCAATAGCCGATAGATGGTCGAGGCTTACGGTTACGGTTACACTAAAACATAAAACTTTTGCGCGAATTCAGCATTTTTAATGGGTGTATCGAGTCATCTTTAGCGAGTTTTTTGGTGTTTAATCTCTGGCATACGGTTATTCGAAAATCGAATTTATGTTTGACACGTTTTTCAGAATCAATTGAAAGAAAATTTGATCCAAAACAAGTTACAAAATTCCACATCAAATACAGTCTGTTTACGATATTGCGCTTAGGAGTAATTAGAATTTCTGAACTTCAACCTGCTGACAGACGGTTAACTTGCAATAGGATTTGGTTCAAAATTTGATAAGTGTCTACACTATAGATGTTAAGTTTTATAGATCTAGTTCTCTTCGTCTTGTAATTAGCATGTTAATTTATATTCGAACAAAAATATTTTCTATGAGCAGATTCAGCTCGAAATTTGGTATAAATCTACAAATTTGGTGCAAAGACAGTAAACAAAATTTCATCCGTCATTTTTAGATATCTTTATCACAGATAAAAGAATGTTTTCCAAAAATGCGTTTTCCTAACTCAGTAGGGTATTAAACGTGGAAACTTGTTGAAATCTCCAATTCGATTTTTTTGGCGATTACAATACTTTCCCCATGCCACGCATATGAGAAAATATACTACTTTACTACATGAAAAGAACAGGAAATTTCCATTAATATTTTTTACATTGTGAAGCATAAAATAGCTGTACAATCATTTTTAATGAATATATATCTTATTATTTAGTTCAAGAACAGTAGAACATATTGGGAAATAATTATATCAAATTTGAAAATGTATATATACATTATATTTTTAATTTATGAGATTTTTCTTAAGAAAATTCTATCAAAGTTAAGAATTTGAGAAGATGATATACAAGGATGTAAAATGGTATTACAAAAGTCAAGATAATATATTTTTTTTTAATAAGTTAAATTTTTAAAAAAAAAATGATTTTATAAAGAAACTTGTTCAAATATTAAATTATGAAACCTACCTTAAAGGGACCCACTTGTTGCTGTCGGTTGTTCACATGAAGTGCTTCAGCTCAAATCAATTTGTATTTAAGGGATTAAAACAAAGAATAGCAGTGTAAAAAATTACCGAACTTTGACAATTTTCAGCATTGTTTGAGTCTGAAGTTAAACAATTTAAAAATTTAAATTATTAAAATATTGCTTATATAAGCTTCGAAGTTTTACAGAGAACAAAGGGATGGGGAGAGGTCAAGATAAAGTATTAGCACATTAAATGCAGGGAATCTTGACGAAAGTATGCTAGGTAACGCGAGATAAATCGTAGTATTACGACTTTATAATGTGTTAACATCAAAAATGAAAACTTTTTGAATTTCACTTCAATAAAGGAATATATTGCTATGATATATGATTAAAATATTTTTTAAATTTAATTAGAAAAAAATTACACGGTTAAATATAATATCATTGAATAGGTATGTATATTTTTTTTTAATTTTAAGAAGGTATAAAAATCATTTTTAAATTGTAATATTTTCAGAAATTAAGGTAAAAAATGTGATTAATTATTAATAACTAGTCATCTTAAGTTCGCAGATAATATTGGTTACAATTAATGTCATTTAAACTATATAGATAAAACTTCATATTCATGATACCACGAAATTAACAGTCAATAAAGCTGTGTTATATCAGCTGTATTATATTCACTTTATTTACTACTAGCCGCCTTTGGCGACCAGCTGGTTCGCCATGAGTAATAAGTTTTTTTTTAAATTTTCAATTAAATCACATATTCATTAACCTTGAAGTAATTCCGGGCATTGATTGGCCTGAAATTAATATTTTCTTTAAAATGATGGACAGAAAGTTCTAAAAAAACATGTTTTCCTAATAATATTCTTTAATTTTATAAATCAGTTTTAATTATTGATTTAGAAGACTGATTGATGTACCTACTTTTATTTAAAATATTAATAAAAATATTTTGTAAAATATGGCTCACAGTGCAAAGTATGAAGAAATCTAAAACTCATTAATCCATCAATGCATAGTTGGATTCAAGCCACATAAAATGCCACATAAATTCTATCAGGTTTATCTATACTTATAATAAAGCTCAATGTGTGTGTGTGTTGGCGCTCTACAGGCCAGACCATTGGACCTACAGCTACCAAATTTGGTATATGTACACCTTGGAGGTCGGGAATGTGCACCTCGGAGCCCTTTTTTCGAATTTTTAATTAGAATTTGAATTAATTAAAATGTAAGCGAAATTTCGACGTTTTTCCGCTATAACTTCCGAAAATATTATTGCACAAACATGATTTTTACATCAATTTAAAGATTAAAAAATTAACCTTCTTATGGTATCAGTGTTTTAATGTATAACTTAAGCTTCTATTTTTAACGAATTTTTAAAGAAATATTTAAACCATGTTTTACAACAATATATTTCGGACAAAACAATAAAAGTTTAAAACAATAACGTCAAGGGGGAAAAAGTAGGTTTTATCAGCATGTTGCCATCCTATTGACGGAAGTTCAAACAAAAAAAAACAACTATCATTACAAATTAAATCTAAAGAAATGCAACTTTTAGCATGTGACTGGATAAAATAAAATAAATATAAAAAGTGATAC
Organism: Argiope trifasciata; assembly: GCA_026543055.1. NCBI lineage: Eukaryota > Metazoa > Arthropoda > Arachnida > Araneae > Araneidae > Argiope > Argiope trifasciata. The sequence goes on along the minus strand of JAPMOQ010005397.1, from coordinate 914,702 downwards.
TTTCTAAAAAAACAAATGCAAGGCAAAGGATTCTATAATCGTTTGCAATATCTAAATGATTAATTCAATAAATCTTCTTTATTTACGGTAAACCTGATTGAATTTGGACAGGATATGCATTGAACTCCCGACCTAATGGCATATTTCTATAATCGTTTGCAATATTTGTATCATTAATTTAATAATTCTTTTTCGCTTTCTTTCAAAAAACATATTTAATATTTTGGCAACATCACCGAAAAATACATTTTTAATATTTTGGAAGCATAACCGATAATTAAAACTGACTGATTTATAAAATTAAAGAATATTATCAAGAAAACGGGTTCTTTTAGAACTTTCCGTCCATCATCTTAAAGAAAATATTAATTTCAGGCCAATAAATGCCCGGAATTACTTCAAGGCTAATGAATATGTGATTTAATTGAAAATTTTAGAACGCATTACTCATGGCGAACCAGCTGGTTGCCAAAGGCGGCTAGTCGTAAATAAAAAAGATTTATTGAATTAATGATATAGATATTGCAAACGATCATAGAATCCTTTGCCTTGCATTTTTTTAAAGAAAATATCACATTTTATATTTCTTTTAATTTATCCAGTCACGTGGTAAAAGATACATTTCTTTAAATTTATTTTGCGATGATAGTTTTTTTTTATTCGAACTTCCGGCATTCTTTTATTTTATCCAGTCACGTGATAAAAACATGGTTAAAATATTTCTTTAAAAATTCGTTAAAAATAGAAACTTACGTTATAAATTTTAAAAACTGATACCGTTAGAGAGCTAATTTTTTATCTTTAAATTGATATGAAAATCATGTTTGTGCGATCATATTTTCGGAAGTTATAGCGGAAAAACGTCGAAATGTCGCTTAAATTTTAATTAATTCAAATTATAATTAAAAATTCGGAAAAAGGGCTCCGAGGTGCACATTCCCGACCTCCAAGGTATACATGTACCAAATTTGGTAGCTGTAGATCCAACTGTCTGACTTGTAGAGCGCCAACACACACACACACATTGAGCTTTATTATAAGTATAGATGTATATAAATCTTTCTAATGGGGATCAATCCCATGACATCACAGCACTATTAAAAAAGTAAATGACTCGTTCACTTATCTTATAAATTTTACGGTATAGTACTTTGATTATGTTTTATCCGTTTTGCAAAACAACACAAAAAGTTTCCTTTTTAGTTTCTAACAGTCGATTAAAGTCACGAAATCAGTTAATTGATGGAGCTATGAAAACGGCTTGAATTTCAGGGCAACTATGAAATCGATTTTCGAATATTACACACAAAAAAATGTTCATAAAAAATGGCAAAATTTTGGACAAAATTAGCACGAATTTTAAATTAGTATCAACCAGCGGGTGACCGAGCTCCGCTCGGAGAAAACAGGTATCGAAGCTAACTCGAAGATTTAAATTTTCAATTGTGATTTATCAAAACAATACATGCCATAAGAAAATTTGTGAAACCATTGGTGAAAAGATAACCGGTTAAAGGGCACCATTGTAAACTATTCTAAACAAAGTTAGAGTTTGGAAAGGGAACTATTCTATACAAAGGTAAAGTAAAGGTAAAGATTGAAGTGTGTTGTTCAATATTTTTGACAAATTTATTTAGAAAAACCAAACATATATACATACATAAGAAACATATTATAAACCTATAACAGCATAAACATAAAACTTTATTAGTTCGCCCTATTGGCTATAGATGGCAGCACGTTACCGCTTGAAAATTTAAGTAACCATTATGGCGAACTAATAAAGTTTGAAAATATCCTATCTGTAACTCCGAACTGCTCGACCGTAGCGCTTCAAAACCGGCGCCAATCGATTCCTCTTGGCCAAAAACCCCAGACCCCCAAGTTTACCGGAGTTTATTAATTCTGGGGCGATTTTCGACTCGGCAACCATTCCTCGTATTATAGTATTAGATAAAGGAAGACAATTTTTAAAATTTTGAAACAGTGTAAGTTTCAACTTTGTGCGATGATATTTTTTGGAAATTATTGCGAAAAAATTCCAAAATTCCAAACAGTTTTTTAATTAATTAAATTTCTAAAAATTCCAAAAAAATTGCTCTGAAATGTATATTTTTATCCTCCTAGTTATACATCCGCCAAATGTATCAATAAGGTAAACGCTCTGGTCTACACTGTGTAATCCCGCAGACACATTCATCTTTATTATTACAAATATATAAATAAAAAATTTCAAAAAAAATTCGTTTTGATATGAATATTCCTTCACATTATATATGTACCAAATTTTGTACTACTAAGTCAAATGGCCTGATCTGTAGAGCGCCAACAGACACATACATCATACAAGCATACACATATTTATCTTTATTAGTACAATAAAAATTGTACTGATCAATTTGGGTCCAAGCCAAAGAAATCACTAAATCTAAATTTTCTGTACATCTGAATTTTTTTAAAAAAATTCCATCTTGTAGGAATACAAAAATGACAAAACGGAAAATAGGAGAAGAAAAAAGAACACGTGACTTTATTTGTATTATTCATTTTAATTAGAAAAAAATTTAATTGTACAAAAATGAAAATAAAAACCGTAACATATATTTAATTTCGTAAGCTACATTTATAATATTGTGTTGTGGTTTTCTAAGGAACTAACCGGTTTTAAATACAGTACTTTTATAATCTTCGCAAACACAGATACATTAAAAAATTCACAAACACTTAGTAACTACAAACAGATAGAATATTAGGTTAAAAAACAGTATGGTGGAGGGATTCCACGATATCCAGCCGAAAGTAGTCAGCGTTAGTGTATGGGTTGAGAATAGGGAAAAGGTCCACCTCAAGATGTAGGTCTGCCATTCAAATGGTTGTCTTCTGCAAAACGTCACAGGGGAGAGCTCTCTACTCAAGGGAAAATAGAGGTGCTACACCTTTAAAATAAATTCTCAGTCAACATAAACATACAGATGTAATTCAAGCAATGTATTTTTCCTACAATCGCAATGGAGAAATTCAAAAAAAAAAAACCCTCGATTTATTAAAAAAAAAATTTTTTTTACAGTTACACAATTTTTATTAGTATATCTCATACATGAGAAAGTAAAATAATACATAAAACCAAAAACGAATCCAGTGAAGGTTATTTTTTTAAATCCCAATGGGTTTACTCGATTGCTAATCTTATTCTAACATTATAAATACAAAGGCATAGTGAAGGAAGATCAAAGGGATTATACGTGCACAGGGCATCAATTTTAGAGGATCTCCACAGACAGAAAGCATCACTCCGATTCTACCAAATTTTAAAAGCAACTACGAAGCCCCAGCAATAAAAAAGGGGCCCTCAAAATCTATTTCGCCATATATCAATGCTAAGAGTCGATTTCTGTAGTTGGCCATAGTTTTTCTTTCGGTCTGGTTCATAGAATTTTCACCCTTTCCTTTTAAAAAAAAAATTAATGCATAAAAAGACCCAAATGAAATGTTGGAAGGAGTAAGCAGTGAAGGAAATACAGATTAAATAAATAAATAATAAAAAGATAATCGAATAATTTGGCCTAATAGAGAAGACAATTCGAAAGTTTAAAACTTTGTTTTATTCCGCCCCGGGAGGTAAAATTTTTGTACAAAAAAAACTATAAGAATTGACGTCCGTTCACAAGCGATACTGGAGTTAAAGAGAAAAGAAATATTTTTCCTCGGCCATTATTATACTATGAAATTCTGATAGGGCTTTCTTTACAAGTGTGTACTTAGGGAAAGGAAATACAGACACCTATCGAAAGAACTTGTTTAGATTGAAAAATTTTTATCCCTCCCCTCGGATCGTGATAGCCGCTGAATTCAGCATTTTTACAGAGGTCTTGTAGTATTGATTAAATAAAAAAGGTGGAATTGGATCAGGAAAGAAGAGTATATTTTAGATTTAAATTAATAAGGGTTAAATTCAGATAAAATTTAAAAAATTAAGATTTAATTTGAAAAATATCATTACATGCATACTTTATGTGTGCATGTGTAATTATATTTTAACGTCTAATTTAAATCCAAATTAATTTCAGAAGTTTTATCTTAATTTAGCCCATCTCAAAGTCGTTCTAAAATATTCTCTTATTTCCTGATCTAATTCCATTTCTCTACTTAATTAATTCAACAAAAGCTTTGAAAACTTACTGAATCGGCAAGAAGCAGACTTTCACACGTTCGTACTGGAGATTTTCTAGCTGGAAGGGCTAAAAAAAAAGGTCTAATAAGCAAATTCTTTTGTTAAAAGATTCCTGTGTTTTCCCTTATTTATGACTAGCCGCCATTTGGCGACCAGCTGGTTCGCCATGAGTAATGCGTTCTAAAATTTTCAATTAAATCACATATTCATTAGCCAAAATTTAAAAAATAGTTAAATATTCAGTTATTAGTAGTTAAGGTGTTGGTAACTTTACTCGGAAAAACTTTTTGAGTTTAATGCTCTAATAATTTATCGATTATGCTTCAAAATATTAAAAATGTTTTTTTCGGTGATACTGCCAAAATGTTAAATATGTTTTTTAAAAAAAGCGAAAAAGGGAAAAAATTATTGAATTAATGATGCAGATATTGCAAACGATTATAGAAATATGCCATTAAGTCGTATTTTCAATGCATATCCTGTCTAAATTCAATCAGGTTTACCATAAATCGAGAAGATTTGTTGAATAAATGATTTAGGTATTGCAAACGATTATAAAAACCTTTGTTTTGCATTTAATTTTTTAGAAAATATCACATTTATATATATTTTTTATTTTATCCAGTCACGTACTAAAAGTTGCTTATCTTTAGATTTGATTTGCGATGATAGTTGTTTTTTTATTCGAACTTCCGGCATTGTTTTATTTTATTTTATCCAGTCACGTGCCAAAAAAACATGGTTAAAATATTTCTTTAAGAATTCATTAAAAATAGAAGCTTGAGTTATACATTAAAACTCTGATACCATTAAAAAGCTAATTTTTTTGTTATCTTTAAATTGATGTTAAAATCATGTTTGTCCGATAATATTTTCGGAAGTTATAGCGGAAAACGTCGAAATTTCGCTAAATTTTAATTAATTCAAATTATAATTAAAAATTCTAAAAAAGGGCTCCGAGGTGCACATTTCCGATCTCCAAGGTATACATGTACCAAATTTGGTAGCTGTAGGCCCAGCGGTCTGGCCTGTAGAGCGCCAACACACACACTCACATTGAGCTTTATTATAAGTATAGATTGACATGTCGGAAATCCTCCGCCAAATCTTAATAGTATATTAGCACTGTAAACAATATTTTCCCTGTCAAGATATATTATATAAGACGAGGAAAAATTAATTTCATTCATTTTTTCATCACTTCTGCTTTGTCTGCGCCGTTTGAACATAACCATGCTACTCCCGGGGAAGAAAGAATAAAATGATGTTTGAAAATACAAACTATATACACTGATGGAAAAAAAATCCCAACACTAGGAAGGAACTGTGCTAGATAAGCGAAATTTGGTAGGCGTGTTTATACATCTGAAAGATGACGTCGATTCGAATTTCGAGCTACGCGCGTAAGTGTGCGGCTAGTAGCGACACTATGAGCATGCAAATGAGGTTTGCTTTAAATAAGCGCTGTAAGGTTCGTGATCGTTATTTACAGTTGAGGTTTGACGTAGTGGGTTAATCTTAGTCAAGATTGCCTCTGAGGTGACGAAGAAGCCATTATCAACAGCTCACTGAGTTTGAACGAGGTCGTGTTGTAGGGCTACGAGAAGGTGGGTTTTCTTTCCGCGATATTGCTGAAAGACTTGGCAAGAATGTATCCACTGTGCATGAGTATTGGCGGCAGTGGTCAAGGGAAGGTACTGCCTCAAGAAGACCAGGTTCCGGGCGGATACGTGGTACTACTGAGAGGGAAGACCGTCGTATTCGGCGTATGGCTGTGGCTAATCGTTCTGCGTCTGCAGCTGAAATTCGAGCTGCAGTTGGTACCACAGTGACACAACGAACTGTTACAAATCGGTTACTTCAAGGACAGCTCCGAGCCAGACGCCCTGTACAGTGCATTCCACTGACTCCAAACCACTGCCGTTTGCGGCGTGAGTGGTGTCAAGTTAAAGCTCATTGGAGGACGGAGTGGAGATCTGTTGTGTTTTCTGATGAAAGCCGGTTCTGCCTTGGTCGCAGTGATAGCCGTTTTTTGGTTAGAAGGAGGCCAGGTGAACGCCTGCTAGTTACCTGTCTGCGGCCTAGACATACAGGGCCTACTCCTGGAGTTCTGGTTTGGGAAGCAATTTCGTATGACAACAGGAGCACTCTCGTGGTTATCCCACGAACCCTGACTGCAAATCAGTCTTGTGATGCAACCTGTTATGCTGCCGTTTATGAACAGCATTTCAGGGGGTGTTTTCCAACTAGATAACACTCGCCCTCATACCGCTGTTGTAACCCAACATGCTCTATAGAGTGTCGACATGTTGCCTTGGCCTGCTAGATCACCAGAGTTTTCTCCAATCGACCATGTATGGGACATCATTGGACAACTTCAGCGTCATCCACAACCAGCATTAACCGCCCAAGTGCAACAGGCATGGAACTCCATCCCACAAACTGATATCCGACACCTGTACGACACAATGCATGCACGTTTGCATGCTTGCATTCAAAATTCTGGCGGTTACACCTGTTACTAATGTACCAACATTTAACATTTGAAATGGCTCTTCTCGCCAATGGCTCTACCTGTGATCTTGAAACTTTAATCAATTAAATATGTTACCTAGACAAATGTATACCTTAAAATTTCATTACTGTACAATAATTTTTTCTTGGTGTTGGGATTTTTTTCCCCATCAGTGTATATAAATATATATGACAAAAAAAATGATATTTTTAAATCAACAATCTACAGTTAAAATAACAAGGCTAACAATTGACCCGTCAACAAGCCGCAACTACCAGTTAGATTTTACCAATTTCTATTTTACATGAAGTTCATGATCTTTAGTTAAGTGATCAGTGATCGCCTCTTTGCCACACCACTCCTCTTAGAGAATTAATGCAAAATAAAACTATAATGCAGCCAGAATACGTCAATCTGAGTAGTGCCAGGCTTCCTACGAGCAAGGAAGAAAGAACAAATGTCACCCAACAGAAGCCATGGCATGACTTCATCAACTATCGCCACAATAGGTGAAAGCTTTTGCTTGAAGCGGGCTCTCCTTCAACTGCAAGTCTTCGAAATATGTCAATTTAATTCACCAATTAATTTATTCACATATACAGCTAATCAGTCAGTAGGCTCTATGCTTCTGTACAAGGATGCTTTAAAATATTAGTTCATTTGTCATGTAAAATGAAGTTGATCATAGGTAGATGAAATGACTAAATTATTACTTTCAATATGAAGAGTGAACAGCTGGTCGCCGAAGTTGGTTAGTATTTTTGAAACTATTTTCATAAATAAATATATATATTTGTATTTTATTTATCAAATGAAAATGACTAATTTTGCATAGTAATCATTTATATCAATAGTTAAAATCTGATGCTATAGCGCGATTTTTCTTTTCTGTAAATTCAGAATTTGGAAAAATTTCTGCTTACAGAATGGTAAAAACGTGTAGTTTAATTTTTCTGGAAAATTCAACTTAAAACAATTACAGATTTCTTTTTTGGGGGGAGGAGGGGGACAATAAACAAGTTCTCGTATTAGGTGAATAACTACGCATGGAATGGTTAAATAAAGACAGGTGACTTAACTTAATAAAAATAATATTACTATTTTTTTCTTCTAAATTAATGAAAACATTCTAAATTCAGTAAGTTATAAGTGAGGATTAAATATTTAAATAAAAATTCATTGATTGGTTTTTATTTAGTTTTCACCAAATTTTTAATCTAAGGAAGAGACATGCCGAATATGTAATGCAGGTTGAAAGACTGTTTTTTCTGTTCTAGTCAAATAATCAAGAACTATTTGAGGAAGAACCAATTAGGAATCACTTATCTCGCTTTATTGAAAATGGTATAATCAAAGTATTATAGACAAATTTTCAAAAGTAAAAAACAAGAAAAAATGACATTCTTATAACTTTTAATATCTTTATTTTTATTTATAATTTTAAAAAAAAAATCTGTTTCTATATCAATAGTATAATTTAAGGCTACTCAATATGTGCCTACCTCTGAAATTAAATTTTATTTATAAATCGAAATTAATATTTCTTTGTTAGAAAATAAATATGCTAATTAAAGAATATATACCTTTCGGGTTGAAGAAAGGTTAATATCTATTTCAGTTTGAATTTCTAAAAATTTACTAAAACAGTCCTCTGTTTATAGTAAAATTTATTATAATTCATAAAAAAATAGTGATTTACGTGAGGGGAGTAAAAAGATCATAGTAATATAGTCTTAAGCGCACATTACTCTTTCCGAATGAAGTAAGTAACCGTCTACTATATTTGCTTATTGTTAGTCTTGATAGTGAATTTCTCTTCAACAACGAGCGCCATCTTTGGACAATACGAAAAACTAATCTATTATTCTATTAGGCCATACCGGGAAATGACGCCATAAGGAATATCGATCAGCATGCCATATGCGCAGAAAATTATATCCGATAGGAAGGTCGTGATGTATGTTGTAATCGAGAGAAATTATCACAGCATCGCTAAAGATTCCACTAGAGAAGTGGGTTGTTATTGCGTAAAACATTGTTTTATTATTATTATTTCCTAGTAATTTCTAGTTTATTCAAGAATAAAGATAAATATCTGTATTTGCCAATTACTGGCTGTAATTAGTATTTGGGCATATTCTATTATTTGATAATATTTCTGTATCATAATGTTTATGAATGCGCGTCTTGAATCTTGAATGTAAATATTTTGGGATAAGGAGCGACAAAGGCTATAATCCCCTGATTGCCACAAAGCGGCGATTAAAAGTTCTCCAAATTAACATTCCTGTATTCCGAAATGCACAGAGGAAGCACCATCTGCTGGAGTGGAAAAAAAGGATGCGCGCACACACACAGAGAGTCTGTTTTTGCAACTTAAGAAATATCAAAGTACTTGAGAGATTGCAGAAAGATGCGCAGATGTTTTTTGTTGGCGAAAACATGGAATGCGCGTCTTTACCCGTGAATATATCATGTTTAGATTATCCGCCATTTTGTTCAAACAACCATTAAAATTAGAGTACCATGGTAGAGCTTTGGATAATCGTAAATAATAAAATAATTAATTTTAATGAATTTATTAGACGTTTAGCATGAATAAAGGAACTACTGAAAAGTCGGAACGGAAAAAAGTTGGACTTAAAGCAAATGATGGATGAAAGATCAATAAAAAAATATGGACACATGTTTTAATATTATAGGGTCAACTCAGATAGGTTTATTACTATTATTATTTTAAAGATATCTATAGTCGCAGATTAACACTTGATTATATTTTCAATTGACGACGATTTAGATGCAGATGACTCGTGTGATAGTAACTCAGGTAATGTTTTCGATGGAGTTTTTTTTTTTTTTTTTTTTTTTTTTTTTTACCTTTTAAAAATCAATGAAATTTGTATAATTTGAACTGAATATGGTAGACAGAGTACTGGGGCATTTTTGTTCCAAATAAGCATATTCAGATTGACATATGTTTGCCTCTGTAAAAATTATATATGCAACTTTTGTCAGGCATAGTTTCACATGGCTATAAAAATATATATCCTGAAATAAGTTTAAGGAATCTATCAAATTTAAAAATTTTAATTTTTAGGAACAATTATAAAAATCACTGTGCAATAAAAATATAAATTTGATTACCCAGTACTACTTCTAATATTATCTGGAATTTATTACTTAGAATTTGCAAGAGGATGGTACCATTGAATGTAACTGAATTACCTTATTATTAGAGCAACTATACCACCAATTTTTTGAAAATTCTTTTTAAAATAATGCTCACAATGTTTTTATCTAACCAATTTGACCAATATAGAAGAAACTTAAAACTAAATCGCTCCATTAAACTTATATGTTTCATACAAAATCAAATCAAATAATTTTTTTTTGGTGAGGAGATTCCTCTGGCCTCCTCTACGATACAAAATTCTTCTGTATTGTTTTTAACAATAAATTAAACATTGGTGAAGATGGGACAGCCTTGGATGGTGTAAAAGTATCTTCAATTTAATTTAAAAACTTTTTTAGTCATTTTATTCCAGAAGTTTAAGAGAAAATTATTAAAAGAATTTGCACTTTTAGTTGCATATCTTATAGCAAATGTTTATTTTTACAAGATTAAAAAAAACTCCAATGTTTGTAATTAAATTCTCTTTATTCATGAATTTCTTTTATAATGAATAATGTTTCAATAATAAAATTAATCATGTTTAGGTACAACTGAATTAAAATGGATTATCTATATTAGCATTAATTTTGCAACAAGATTTTTTAGTTTGTTACTGCTTAACAACAACAAAAAATGACATTATTACATATAATCTACAAAATTAACACACAGTAAACAAACATACATTTTGAATTATTTTTATTATTTTAAATAGATCTGCAGTTCTTTAAGAATTTTTAATAAGAAATATGAATGAAGGCATAAGTTCTCTAATTATTTCAAAAGATTTTTTTATCATATAAATTTGCATATTAAAAAAAAGTTTTTTTTAAATATTGTCTGGAATTTTGATTCAAATATTTCCATATGAGAAATAGATTTTAAAAAAGAAAGAAAGAAAATGAATTTAGAGAACATAGTTCTGAAGAACATAAGAAAGTTGCAATCGTTATATTTTCTTCCACTTTTAAAGCTTTCACATAAACATATTATATTTTAAGCATGCCTAAGGGCGTGATCAAATGTTTGCAATTTCAATTCAAATAAATTTTAATTTAAGCTTATTTATTATTATTGTTGCTGCTGTTATTACTATAATGTAACATCATAACAGTGTTACAATGCCTATCCTTTTCAAAAATATTAAATATTTAAAAAAAAGTTTCTTTTTTTAATTTAATTATAGATTAATGAATGCAAAAGATCAATTAAATAATTTATAGTTTGCTTGATACCACAGCTGAAAATAAAAAGAATTGTAATAAAACATGTAACACTGCGCTCTATCTTCTTCCCCTACACTTATGTGCTGATTTCTTTGGTGAGATTATACAAATTTTAAACATTATTAAAAACTTCATGAAATCATTAAATGTATGTCAGCTTTATTTTTTTAATTTTCATAAAGAAGTATGAGGAAAACATATTAAAGAAAAGCTTATAGCCTGTTCATAAAAAGTAGATTTTTATACCAAATGCAATTGTAAGAATTTGCTACATTTTTAAAGAGTAATTATATATATATATATATATATATATATATATATATATATATATATATATATATATATATATATATATATATATATTTGGAAATGGATAATATTTGATGGACACTAATTTCTTTGAAACAAATTTCTTTTCCACATAAAATTTTTTATTAGAAATTAAATCTAAAAAGGTTTTTTTTTTTAACCTTTAATTATCTCACAAATCAAAAACTTTAAAGATTAAAAATTAACTGGCAAAAAAAAAAAAAAAAAAATGTTTACATAAAACTTGAGATGAAAATTAATTGCAACAAATTTGGAAGTTGATCAGAATAATATTCCAAAATCAATATTTTGAGATATTCTGAAATCCGTCAATGCTTTTATTTCCTCTCGTGATTTAAAATATTCCAACAAAAAGTTTTTTTAAAAAATATCTTCACAAACTATTTTTTTATTATACACTATGAAACTATTTGCGGTATATAAACTACTGTATTATTATTGAGACCAACTATATTCCATCTGCTACTAAACAAAATAGGAGTTTCAAGTAGAAATTATTTTTTAATCTATATATTTGATTCTTCTCCCTATTTCACGGATTTAATTTTTATTTAACCCATTTATACCAACAGTTCCATTTTTGGAACCCCCCCCTCACATAAAAGTTATTTTTATTATACTTTTTTACCTAACAAATAGAAATTTCATGCAAAAATTCCCATATTTTAACCTTAGGCATAAATGAGTTAACAATTTAACTGTTACTGAAAAAAATTATATTTTAATTAGTCCTGCTAAAATTATTTCTAATTCTACTAATCTAAAATTAGTCCTGCTTAACAATATGCAAAAAGATATTGTCACAATAGATATATTCTGTAGGAAAGCATTTCAAAACTTATTCTATATAAGTATAACCACCATTAAAAAAAGCAATACAATTATAATATACACATTATGTCCACAGGAAATTTTTAATTAATATTCTCCACTGTTTGTTGAAAATATATCAAGACTACAATCATTTATTAGTTAAAAATGAAAAATTACCCCAATAATAAGGTATTTATTATATTACCCCAATATAATAGCAAAAAAAGAGCCTATTAAAAGGATTTAATTACTTCATCTAAAGTTGTGTTGTTTTGAGGCATTCCAAATATGAATAATTTCCTCTTTAATAATTTTTGCAATAAATCTATGCGGAATGCAAAATTACCAATGAACTTTTAGTTTCAACATTTGGAAAACTGGAACAAACAAACGTAAGAAAATCAAGAACATCAAAAATACAGATCAAAATATAAATATAAAAAAATAACAAAAATTCTTTAACTGATACATTCCATTTCAATTAAATAAGAAACAAAATTCATACAAAATCATAAAATGTTTGATTATATTAACAATTATAATAGCAAAGACAATTTTAAACAAAAATAAGATGGATGGATCTTAAACTCCTTTTAATTACTGATCTACAAACCTTAAACTGACTACATAATTTTTGCCTCTTTTGAAAGGAATAATAAAATAGCCATACTTGAAGGAAAGGGGTAGATACCAAACAAAAAATAATCCGTGAATCATCTAATATCACACACACCCAAACAATGTTTTTGTCATCCTAAGTCATGCTACATAAAGAAGCAAAAGTACTTTTAATATACTTAATGTCAGATCAAATATATTTACAGAAATAAATCTGATATGAGAGAACAATTAAAACAACATCTAGAATAACATTACTAAACTTTCACTACAACCCAGCATCAAGATATTTTAGGATGCTACAGAATTCCTCTTACAAACTGAATTCTAAAATAAATATTATCACAAATCCAAGAACATAGCAAAAAATACAATATAAAGATGCAATACCAGGGCTTCGAACCGGAACTGAACCGAAAACCGGAAAAAACCGTTATTTTGGTCGGAACGAAAACCGGAACTGAACCGAAAAACATATCGGTTTATTTCGGTTCGATATATCTTCGATATATAATAAATAAAAAATAGCGTGTAACTCTCAACCGGCTCTCTATTCTTTTGTTTTGCGCTCCAAACTCAGTTGCGCCCCTGACGGCCACCTTTTTCGCCAAGTCCTCATACGGCTCTGTCTTCTGATGTTGAATTACGGATAACGTAAGTACCAGTGTATTGATTTTTAAAATCTATTTGTTCTGTATACTAATAGCACATTTTCTCAGACTATATTTTAAAATTTGTCTATGATTTGTTCGATAACACTGAATAAAATAATAAAATACACCAAAACCTCTTTTTTTCAATGCTTACTTTTACACGATTTTGAATTAACACGGTTTAAATTAGAATTATATTTTTAGTACAAATAAGAATATACATAAAATGAAATTATTCATTTGGAATTGAACCGAAAACCGTTATTTTTGGCGGAGCGAAAACCGGAACTGAACCGATATTAATTTTTTAGTTGAACCGGAACAAAAAAAAATTACGGTTCGAAGCCCTGTGCAATACATTCAGAGAAATCACCCGATCAGAGTGCTTTTGTAAACATTCCATTTCATTTTAATAATAAAATCATTCCAAGTGAAGGAACTAGATATCTCAGATTCAGAAACAGTTTTTGAATCTTTGATCAGAATTTCTTTTTCTTTAAAATTATCCTTGTGCATAGTTCGTATTAAAATATATTAACTAATTCTGTTTCTTATCAGTTTGCTTTTGAAAAATCCTAAAAATATTTACTGCATATAGAATATTATCACTATAATCTCATCAGTGAGAATGAATTAAACTAAAAGAAGAAAAAAGTAATAAAACAATATAAGCACTTAAATGTATTTATATTTCCCCTCTTCATGCAATTTTAGAAAAAAATTAATACTTGATGGCTTATTTTCCACAATTTCAAACATATATTTGAACAACAAGGTAAAAAAATTTAAATAGGGACAAGATTTTTATTTAGACATCCTTAATAAAATATTATATATGTCCAATATTGTTACATTACGCACACAAAAAAGTATAGGGAATAAATAACTGGTATTACGTTCATTTATATATTATATATACTTAAAAAAAATTTTGATATTAAATATAGGCCAGAGTCAAATATTTGGCTGTCTTCAAGATTCTGTTTATGACATTTCATACATGCAATTTACCATCAACATATGAAAACCAGCATTCTATTCTACCTGGCACTTTATAATGAGCCCAAAAACCTGGCTAGTAATGTATGAGACGATAAAATATTTTACGTATTTCTTATGCATTCTATGGAATACCAAATGTCAAACCAGTAAATAATGAAGCAATCTCCAAAGTAAAAAACAGTTTTGAAAAAGATAAATGAGATAATATTTAATGACAGATTAAACTAGTATGATGAGATTAACTAAAAGATGAGTAGATTAAAGAGAAAATCTCTGCAATTATTATGTGTGCTTAAAAAATATACATACACAAAGTTTACTTTACAAATTCATGCCTTCTATGTCATTGCTAGTAAAGATTAAAATATTTGGGATATTCTTTGTTTCTAAATATACCATAGTTAAATAATAGTGTGGAAAATTTAGAAACAGCCTATAGATGGCGCTCTCGCCAGTATAGAAATTGAACTCCTCACCGAGAACTTGAGAATTTTGTTTTAGACTTTGATGGCGAAAACAGCCATATTTTCGCGGAACTAAAGTTCCTTTTTAGATTCCCCTTTTGAAAGTTTAAAAGCAGTTAAACTTAAATATTTGTATTGTGTCGTCATGTGTGTGTACGTGTCTCAAATGTTTGTGTTAAAGATATGATCTCTTTTCTTTCCCGAGCCGTTTGCTTGCAACACTGAACTGAACTTCAGAACTTTTTTTACAATAGTATTATCATGATTTTTTCATACATTGTTTAAACAGCATTAGATATTCATGAGAATGCAAAACTATTATATACTCAGTATTTCATACATTGTCTAAAATTGCTCAGCTCCTTGTAAAATGTCTAGGTATTCTGCAGAATGCAGGTGTTTTTTGCCATACTGGTAGCATATCTTTGATTAAAAAATTTTAAAACAATGACAATAATTCCGACATCAAAATTTAATGCTTGACATTACTGTTTCACTTTTTAAGAAAAATTAATTTCTACATATATGTAAATACTGCTAAGAAAATGTTTTTAAAAATGTCAAATTTATAATATCTTTTCTTCAATTATAAATTAGCACTGTATTGTCAGTAATAAAATAAACAATGAAAAGGATATTTAGAATATATTTATAATTATTTACTAATGTAAGGCTTAATAATTTTCAATATATTTTTTTAATGACCTCTAAAACATTGTTCCGTTAAAGTAAATATTACAACATGTAGTCAATGGTCTTAATTTGTGATAAATAAAAAAAAAAAATAGTAAGCAAATGCCACAGAAAATATTCAGATTTTTTTAAAAATCTTGTATAAAATCACTTCAGATAGTAATAAAATAGTATAATTACCTGCATTCCATATTATGTATAAATTCGATAACAGAAGAGTTCACCAGAAAGATATATGCAACTGAGAGAAATTCTTTAAAACAATCCTCTCAAAAGCAAATTCCATCTAGTTCAGAGATTTTAAAACTAGAAGTTAACAGGTTAAAAATCATCATCAGATCATTCAAACTATCTACAAATGATAAATTAATGTGAATCAAAAATAACATAAGTGAAATTAAGAAACAACCATTATGATATATATTCAAAATTATTTATAAAACAATATCCAGCTACAAAGTAATTACAGAAAAAGACAGAAAATAACATTCAAAAGGCATACAACAATAGCATTTGCTACTTTATTTATGACTGATGTTGCCAGGAATCTCAAAAACTAAACTTCAAACTATTATGTCGCAAATTACAATACAATTTGATTATCTCATGATGGCTACACAAGCTATTAATCAAAGCTTGTACGAAATGCCCTCAAAGATTTTCATAAAATAACTTTGTTGCTATTTATATATATATTTCTGTTAAATCAGAAGCACAAGTGAATTTTTTAAAAGCATTCTTTAACTATTATTATATAGAATGCTCTTTAGATATTACTTTAACTTATGAAGACCATATTAATAAAAAAATTTAAAAGCCTTTATTACAAAGTTATAATTATGATAATTGAACAGGAAAAATAATTGATGTACCATCACTTTTACTGTCTGTTTTTACCCTTGGCCTCTGATATTTTAATTCTTATTAAAAGATAAAACAAATTAAAATTGATTTTGTAGATTGCAATTAAAAACATTCTCTGGATTGCATGAAGATGTGAACAAATATTGGACTTTGGAATTTGATGCAAAACAACAATGCTTGTCCCTCATATTTTAAAAGTGTAGAAATATTTCTGGAAGCTTTTACTTACTTTTTGTTTGAAGGATGACAGATTGTCAATTATTGGCCATTTCTATTTTTGTTGTAGCATTCTATATCCGCATTTTCTATTTCTGCAGTTTTATATTTTTTTAAGATAAAGAAAAAATTTACATGACATATTTTATTACAAGTTTTTACTTATTTTGAAAATTGGCACTGAAGGAGAATTTACAAAGAATAACCGAGCAAGCATATCGTTAAAATTTTCTGCAAATCACTAATATTTAGAAATTCTGTATAATTCTCCTTCTCCCTCGTTTTTCCAAATAAACAACAATAATAATAAAATGACAAAGAAAATATAACTAGCACAAATACAAGATATTGAATGAGGGAGATGAATGGTCTAAATATTATATCTGGACAGTAATATATAAAATTCAAACAAAAGTTGTTAAAGTTTTCAAATTACAGAATACTGACAATTCAAAGAATAAATTTTTAATATAAATATCAGTTTTTTTTTTTTTAATATATATTTTGCTTTTTAAAATCATTCTCCAAAACTTCAGACTGACAAGTAATTTCTTTCTTATGGAAATACATTATCCAGAATATATGAGATACCATAGAAATATTATGTCTTACAATTTTTGACTAAGAAGCATAACTAAGAATTTCATTAAAAATTCATTTTCATTCAATCCAAATAAATTTCATTCACTTTCCTGTGGAATAATTTCTTACACATTTCTGATATATGATTTCTTTCATAAAATCATTGGTAATTTTATTTACATTAATTTCTTCCTTAAATTTTGCCTTGTCCAAGTAATCCTTTTATCCGTTTATTTCATTCTTTTGTGCAACCCCTACCCGCTACACCCGCAGTAATATTAGCTACACCCGCAGTATCAAGTACTGTTTCTAATTTCATAATCAAATCCTATTTCAGCAAACACTGATAAAATGTACACGACTTTTTCTTCTATTTGATATAAAAACATATTTAAGCTTATTCAGCAACAGAAAATTATGAAACAATTAATGTGCAGTTTTTCCAGTAAAAAGGAAACATATGAGTACATTTAAATTTTAAAAGAATTTTTTTCTTAAGATTAAACTTTATATTATATATATATAACAAAGCTGGTAAGATATCAAAGAAGTCCAGAGTACAGTGAATTCATTTCTTCACCCACCAATATCAGAAGTTTTTATAACAAAACTCATTGTTACAATAATTCAGCCAAGTTCTTATTTTCTTTTATTTCATAACTCATGTTTTCTCACTTCTTACTGAATACTAAGCCTTCATTTATCACAAATCATGTAAATGAGAATTTATGAATACTTTACACACTGAGCAGTTATAATCAAGAAAAGCAGCAACAATTGAGATCTGTTACACACTGATAAAATAATGAAGTAGAACACTGGAATTTTTTTCCTTGTCACAACATTGTTTTGTGTACAACAAATAGCAAGATTATGGTAGAGACTCTCTTACAATATTGTCAATATAACACCTAGCCTTACTTATCTAATTAAAATAAAAATAAATTAAGCCAAATAATAAGGAAGCTGGGTTGTCACAAACCGGATATTCAGGAATGTACTGCATTAATAAGCATTCTAAATTAAAGTATAATTAATATAAATGTGTGTCTTGATAAGTCAACAATACAAATCACGAAAATTATTAATAACAGCATAAATGTAAATAAGAGAATAGAAAAATATTCTAGACATAGATTTAACTGTGCCAAATGAGATCAACAGGCATTAATTGCTTAAGGATAATGATTATCAAACTGACATTAAATTATAACAACTGACTTTTGAAAATAAGTGTTCTAATTATAAGTTTAAAAGACAAGGAATTCAAGAAAGATTTGTTAATTAACAGATTAGAACAATGAATACAATTTTAATGAAACTTCGTAATGCAATATATATTTTTATTTATAAAATTGCATTTTTTAAAAAGAATACGATAAATTTAAATAACAGAAAATTCTAGTGGTTCACCTTTGGAAGTTTTACAAAAAATTGTTTTTATAAACCAATACAGATTTTTCAGCCATGTTTTTACTTTCTACTAAGTAGACTAGAAAAAAATATTTCAACATCAACTTCTACAAAAACATTACAGACATTACCACATAATTTCAATGTTGTTACTTAATTTCAATGAGTAACAACATTGGATAACAAATCTCTAGAATAAATAGAAAAACTTTAAAAAAATCATGCTTATATGAAACCAATCTTTTTATATCAAGCTTATAGCTTTATTTAAAATTTAGAAAAGATTTCATGCTTACCTAGAATTTCAAACAATATATTAGTAATTGAAATAAGAAATTTTATGGATTAACATAAAATTGAATTATAAATTAGGGATAATAAGTATCAAAGAAAATAATATACGAGAAACTTCTCGCATACAACACATCTTCAGACTTTTAACCTAAAAAAAATTCCCTCCCCTAACCTAGATAATGTCTAGTATTTTATTATAGAATTATACATCTTATGCTCAAGAAACAGCTAGCAGTAGTTAGATTAATGCTCAAAAAATAATCAGGCTTAGAAAAACCATTACAAATAAAAATAGGATGCACTAAATTAGATTTTTTTTTTTATTCTTCAAAATTCTACTATATTTATTTTGTTCTAATCTTTTTATGACATTGTCAAATAGAACTTGATATCAGAGTTTTTTTGTTTGTTTTGCTTTAGTGTATAAATGTTGACATTTAATGTGACACTTTAGAATTGATGATAAAAAAATGCATAATATGAAGGCATAGCATGATAACAAAAATTTTTACTTTATCTATGAAATTTAATTTTTTTTTAATCTATAGAAATTATTTTATCCATGTATCAACAAATAAAATCTGGCATGGCAAGGATGGAAAATATGAATCACATCCAGCACCAACTCATCAGATTTAACAGTCAAGAACATTTTCTTTTTTTTTTGCACCTTCATAAAGTTAAGAACTAGCATTATTATACCAACTTTATACCATTAAATATAATATCGACAAATTATTAAAAAAATATTTCCCAAAGAATTTTTATTAATTAAAATAATTAATTTTAAAACATTATACACTTTTGCAATGAAGAGCAACTCCAGTGTTTCTGCACATGCTGGAACAAGATTTCGCGAGTTAATTTCCTAAACAAGCTGAAAATTCCTTTGCTACCATGCATTGGTTGCAAGCAATGATTCAGAAAAAAAGGCATTTTTCTCATATCTTTCTAATTTGTAATTTTCCATAATTTTTCTCTATATATCCGTAACTCCATAGTTTTTGCTTACAAAAATTCTATAGCCATTGGAGGCTACATAAAGCATTCTAGGATGACGGCCGTCTTAACATTGCCATAAAAGTGCAATGAAATTCCTACTAAATCAATGCCATGTTCTAATTTAGTTTTGTAAGATAATTTTTTTTTCAATTTTTACTTCTGGAGTTTAGTAAAAGGCTTTTTCAAATGTTCCACATTTTAAAAATTTAATAACTACTTTTTATTCAATTTGCAAAAATAAATAAAGTCTTATTTTATTGTAATTATACATTTTATGAAGAAATTAAAATAGGAGTTAAAAAGGCCAATTGTTTCATTTTTAAAAACTTTTTTGAAACCAATACAACACATGGCTTCAAAATTTAATAATAAGCATCAAATTAAGAATATCGTTGAAGGAATTGCTTTAAAGCATCCAAAATTAAATTAAATTAAAGCAAAGAGAGCCTTTCATTTATCACAATGTTAATAGATTAAAATCATATGAATTTGCAATTCAATGAAGCAATGAAATTAATTTAATAAAAATCAAAAACAAATTTTGCTTTAAAATAATGTTTCAAAAACTACAAATACTAACAGAACAAAAAAACTTATTCAAACAAAATTGGCATAGTTAAATTTTTTAGCTTTAAAATCTGCATAAAAATAATATCTATACAAAATGCTTCGATGTTAATGGTGGAAACAGGTTTAAATTCTGTTTCTATTTATTAGTTAAACTTCTAATTAAAATTCCAAAAAAATTTATTCTTAGAGAGCATTTAAAAATTAAATGTAGTTTTTTGTCAAACTACGATGATTTATTGCTTAGCTAATGGCCCTCATTGGATCAATGAAAAGAAACCTTTATAAAGTACAAAGAAATTTCATTGGGAAATGAAAATTCTCCAAAAATCACTAAGAAATAAAAGAATCAATCTTGAAGAATAAAAGTTTTAGAAAACTTCTCTTTAAATTTTTTTAAATGTTAAATCGTGCAGATGTTTTATCAAAACTAAAACTCGGAAAGAATGGCCCAACAAGTAATTAAAAATATGATTAATGAAAATTTACAACATCAAGTAAAAATCTAATCATGCTGGATTTCCTGCAATCAACTAACTTAACAACACAACCCAGTAAAATGTAATTCAATTTAGAATAGTAAATCAGTTGTTTAATAAGTTGTTTATGATACTTCTCTAAAATGGCATATTAATGAGAATAATTGAATGTGTAGTGTACTAAAGATGCTTCTTTGTAAGTATTTTTAAAGCAACTTCTTTCAAGTTTGAGATGCCTTCTGTACTTCAAATTCATACGGTTGTATTCATATTTTATATTGATCAGATCAGACCACTAATTCTTCTTTTACAATAAATAAAAGATTAAATATAAATTTACCATGCATAACTAAAATAAGTTCTTCATCATCTAAAACACTAAATACTGAAGTTTGAGATATATATATATATAGGTACTTTTCTGTTATTCGGCCACAAATGTCATCAATGTGAACATAATACGAGCCAAGTCACGAAACGAAGTGAATCACAAAAACAAGTAGAGCACATGTCGCGAAATTTGGCAGAATTTTAAGTTATTTAGTAAATTCTCGCTATGCATCGCTAACGAAAAAGGACCTTTTTTTAACTGCAATAAATATAAAATACTATGTATTCCATACAGCCACACCAAGATAACCATTCCTTTATTTCAAAAAACTAATCATACTGGCAAAAGAGGAAGAGAAAAATCAGTAAGCATTACCTTAATACAAATTAGCATTATTAGAACCCTTTTTTAGTTCACTGAATTCAACCCTTCCATTAGTTTTCTTCCTTCATACACCTGCCAAACAAACTTTTACAACTATTCATACAATTTTTCTTATTCAATGTTTAAAGAAGCACACAAAAAATAGCTTTATTTGTACAATTCAAAAAATAAATAGTTATGCCCTTTTAAAAATTAAAAAACAAAAAACTAAGAACTTTACAGGATGCTATACACCCTGTTTTAAATAACCAGGATTGCATATATTAAACACAAAACCATAGTTTACCAAATCAAGTCTAAGAAAGTCATAGCCTTCCAATAGTCAAAGGTAACTCAAACTGATGACACTGAAAAAGATATAAGCAGCCATATCAAATCTAAAGAAACATTATGCATAAGATAATTTCAAATACATTAAAAAGTTTAAAATGTGGCAAAATTACTATCAAGATTTTAGTGATCAAAATGATATACTAATAATGTTTTTTCATAATATCGGCTTTAGGTATTGTCAAAATAACTTTTGTACTTGCATCATATATTCGCTCCTAGGTATATTTTACAGTTTTTGGATTAGACCAAGCTAAATTATGCATAATACACACATCTTAGTGATTTGCTCAAATGTCTGGCAACAAATTCTAAATGCTATTATAAGACATAAGAACCATTTTTTTTTAATATGTAGATTATGATCGGACAATTTTTATATTAATCTATACTTATAATAAAGCTCAATGTGTGTGTGTGTGTGTGTTGGCGCTCTATAGGCCAGACCGTTGGACCTACAGCTACCAAATTTGGTACATATATACCTTGGAGGTCCGGAATGTGCACCTCGGAGCCCTTTTTTCAAATTTTTAATTAGAATTTGAATTAAAATTTAAGCAAAATTTCGACGTTTTTCCGCTATAACTTCCGAAAATATGATTGCATAAACATGATTTTTACATCAATTTAAAGATAAAAAAATTAGCTTTCTAACGGTATCAGTTTTTGTAATTTACAACGTAAGCTTCTATTTTTAAAGAATTTTTAAAGAAATATTTTAACTATGTTATCACGTGACTGAATAAAATAAAAGAATGCCGGAAGTTCAAATAAAATAAAAACAATCATCGTAAATCAAGTCGAAAGAAATGCAACTTTCAGCACGTGACTGGATAAAATAAAAGAAACATAAAATGTGATATATTCTTTAAAAAATAAATGCAAAGCAAAGGTTTCTTTAATCGTTTGCAATATCTAAATCATTTATTCCATAAATCATCTTTATTTACAGTAAACCTGATTGAATTTAGACAGGATATGCATTGAAATCCCGACTTCATGGCATATTTATGTAATCGTTTGCAATATCTGGATCATTAATTTAATACGTTTTTTCCCTTTCTCGCTTTCTTTAAAAAAACATTTAATATTTTGGCAACATAATCGAATTTTTTTTTTTATATTTTGAAAGCATAACCGATGGTTAAAAATGACTGATTTATAAAATTAAAGAATATTATTAGGAAAAGGTGTACTTTTAGAACTTTCCATCCATCATCCTAAAGAAAATATTTTAAAATCCTATTTTAGCCCACCTCTGGCGACTTTTTCAAAATCACGCCAAATAGAAAGCATTTGAAAGTAATCGAAAGTACCAATAAGATTAAATAGTTTTCTAATGGAGTTTAAATAAACCAATGAGGTTCCGTAGGGTTGCCGCATTTCTCTTCATATGTTGTCAGGGTTACCATTTTAAAATCATTATCGCTGATAATTTGGCGAGTTTTTGAATTGGTGTCAGAGGTGGGCTAAAATAGGATCGACCCGAAAATATTAATTTCAGGTCAATCAATGCCCGGAATTACTTCAAGGCTAATGAATATGTGATTTAATTGAAAATTTTAGAACGCTTTACACATGGCGAACCAGCTGGTCGCCAAAGGCGGCTAGTATGATATATAGGAAATATATAATACCAAAATTATTAAACTCTTTGTAACATAACTGAGTCATTAATATTAAAACAGAATTTAATTTTGTGCTATATTCTGTGCTATGCAATTCTACATATAAAATCAAAGCTCTTTATTTCTAACTCATTCTGAATCAATTCTACACATTCTATACATCACCATCAATTTATAGAATGCGTGAAATTATAAAATGTCCCCAAATTTATATTTTTTTCTTGGTGTACCCATATAAACATGGAAAAATGACTAAAGTCATTAATCAATTTTGAAGCAAAGGTAAATAAATTTTTAAAAATTTGTTCAAATACCACCAATAGAAACTTTTTTCTGGAAATAGATAGCTGATAGAAGTTTCATTTTGTAACAATTTTCAAGATCTTTCTTGTGATGTGCAACATACTACAGGTTAATATGTAATAAATTGCCATAATCTGAATCAAAGTTACTTTTTTCACAAAGCATACATTTTATAATTTTATAAAAAAAATATAAATAACTAGAGGAAAAAATATAAATTAAGGATGAATTATTCTGAAATTATGTAAAAATTTAACGTTTTTTTACCTTTAATGCCTTGTATTTAAATCAAAGAGACAAAAATGCCAATTTTTATGTTTCCAAAGAAACAAATTTGAATACAAAGTTGAGCAAGGTTTAAAATATGTATAATAAGTCTAAAGTAAACTTTTCATTAAGTATTAAGATATATTTACCATTTCATTTTACTACATCATTCTCAAGCACAGAATAACTTCTTTAACAAGGAGTTATAGGATTTGCATCAATTAGAAAGTCCATTACTGCTAGTGCTTCTTCAACATGGGAAAAACATGGATGACCCAGATAGAAGTAATTCAACACTGAGTTCTTGGCATTTCTGTAAAACATATCTAAGCTACCAGTTTTTTTCATAGATGTTGTGATGTAGCCTAATATGTTCCAACACTATGCAATTCAGTAACAAATTATTAACGCTCTCAAAAAACTATCTAATTAATAGATAACTAGAATTATATAAACCAATTCTACCAGCACCAAACAAAAACATCCTGTTACACATGTGGAAAGGATAGTGTTTATTTACAGATTTTGACATTTCCTTTTCTTAACCCCACAAATCATCAGAAAACTATTTCACTAGCAATCAGATGTCATTTTCTAATAAATACACGTCGCTCTGCATTTCTAGGAATATCAATGTCAATAAAGCAATTTTTC
Organism: Argiope trifasciata; assembly: GCA_026543055.1. NCBI lineage: Eukaryota > Metazoa > Arthropoda > Arachnida > Araneae > Araneidae > Argiope > Argiope trifasciata. Next base: position 889,731 of record JAPMOQ010005397.1, on the reverse strand, counting down.
TAGAACAATCCTGATTATACATATTCCTTTGGGGTAAAATAAACAACTATTTTAATATTCTTTTTAATTGTATAATCAAAAATTATCTTGGAGTTTGAATTCAATTATCATATCTTTGTAAGCAAACGGGTGCTGCTAGTTTTCTCACCGCCTCTTACTCCACTAAAGGACACTTTTTGATGTGTTATAGCTAAGAAATGCACTTTTTGTTAATTAAAAAAATCTTATTAAAAGAAGCTGTTCAAGAAGTTTTTTTTTTAAAAATTATTATTGTGTTGGGCATCAGACCTAAGTGGGGAAAAAAAAATCATTTTTGAATAAAATAAATATAACCAGACCAGTATTGTAAGTATACTTCAGCACATTTGTAATAACATTTTTAACTAATGAAATAATATCAGTAAAATTTTTACATTTTTTATAAAAGTAAAGTTAAAAATATTATTTCTAATTCAAAGTTTTTAAATAAGGGCTAATAAGTATAGGCTGATTACAAATCTACAAATTGCTTTAGACTCATTATTGCTCAATACTTATTGTCAGTTTAGAATTCCAACTAATTTGCTCAGAAGTGTAACTAAGCTTTTTCCTATTATTCAGCTGAAAACAAGGAATTAATAAATAAACAAGGATCAATGAGATAATTTTAAGTAAGCATCATCATCCTCAATTTATATTTTACCATATAATTAACAATTTTCCATGTAAATATTAATTATACACAAATTTTAAAGAATTTACTTAGCAAAAAAAAAAAAAAAAAAAAATGAACTTTTATTCAGGTCTTGACAAAGTTTTTGCATATTAACTAAAATATGCAAAAAAACAAAAATGGGCAAAACTATTGCTATAAAATGAATAGATCTTCTACCTACTAACTCAATAATGATAACTTTATAAGTAATTTAAATAATTTCCACTGACTATTTAGAGAAAATTTACTTAGCTATTATTCAAAACTAAGTAGATACAATTCAGTAGTATTTTTCTATTTATATACGCAAAACAAGGAAGGTTTATTTTTTAATAAAATTTGAAATAGAGGTAACTTGCTTTAAAATTGTTTGATTTGACCTAAAACCAACCTCCCTATCCACCTTTTCAAGTTCTGAGATACATAGGATCATATGCTATTATTCATTAATGATGCAATATTATCTTTCTATGAAGTTGAAATTACTAGTCAATAAACAAACAAAAGATGGATTACTGGTACTTTTCTATTAGAGAGTCATAGCGAGAAATCAACAAAGTACAATTCAGCCTAATTTCTTACTTATCTTCATCCTGGCACTTGGCTCACGTTTGTTTCACATTAGTAACATTTGTGCCCAGATGATGGGAAAAGTATGAATTACTTAATTGTAATTATCTTTTGGTTAAATTAAAAACTACAGTTTCTTCAAGTCTGTACAGCTTTCATAGGCCATTAACATGACAACTAACAATGAGAATTTAGCTAAGTTAAATTTAATACCAGATCTAAAGAATTATTAATAAAAAAATACATTTCATTGAGTTTTAAATCTATATATTTCAAATATTAAACATTAATCAAATAATAATGATCTTGAAAGACATATAATGATATTAACATTATTTCTATGATTAATAAAAATTTAACGTTACCTTTTGCAAACAGAAAAAGATGAACCAAAGCTTTCTGTTAACATTCCCATAATTTTTCAGTTGTAATATTTTCTAGATATATGAAGTTAATCTTGTGATGAAAAACAGGAACCTGTAAAGAAAAAAAATGCAGCAAATAGTTAAAAACTGTTTTATTACAGAAATTTTGACACTAAGTATGTAGACTTACTATTTTATAGAGATTACAGTTTTTGATGATTGCACTACATTTTTGTAAATAAAATACAAGAATTGGCAAATGAAGTAATCAATTAAACAGATTTTGAGATACTGTATAGCTGATATATACTTAATGAACAAAAAATTATTTATACACAATTATTCCCAAATTTAAACAAAGATAAAATTCTTTTCCCCTTAAAAAAAGAGATTTTGGTTTTATGTTTGTAATAAAAACCAGCCAATTCATAAAAATTAAAAAACTGTAAATTGCATAACAAATTATGAACATTCTGAACACAGATAAAATATGAAATCTTAAAATGTTGCAGAAAATGTGGAATCTGAATTATAAACTTTAATAAAATGTACCAAATTACGCCAAACGAAATTTTGTTGAACCAAATTAATTTTATCAATAGAAATAAATATTAGTAAATAGGATAAAATGGATTTATCATGGATAGAACACTGCATTTCAAATTATTATAAGGTGTTCATTCATCTCATCTGTTATTTTAATGAAACTATTAACAACAGAAATAATATTAAATAAAATAATGATCTCAATCCTGTAATGTTTAATTGATTATATCCACATAATAACGTAATCAATTTCCGAATTTAAAAAAATTCAAAAATTAAATTCTCCTTAAGCAATTATTGTCTCAAATTTTATATCAAAATTCACAAGATCATAATGAAAGAAATTTAGTTTAAAATCGCTATTTTAAATTTCATAAATTTAATTTCAAGTCTAATTAATGAAAATAAATTTATTTAATAAATACAATCTTCAATATTCACAGCATTGTAAAGAAAGACGAAACCATTTCAAGACAAAAATATAAATATTTAAATGACTGCAAAAACAAAATTATACAGTTTAATAAATACAAAGAATAAAACAGTTTAAAAAGTAACTGAATCAGTTTCACAAAAATTCAAATTACCACATAGTACAAATAATTGTCAATTACAATACAATGACCACATACTCAGATTTGAAAAATTGTAAATGTTGAGTATATTTTCCACCAAGAGATGAATCATCGCATAAGCTTCAATCTGATTGGTTCTCCAAAAAAAATAATCTCAAACCCAGATAAGTATTATTAAACAAAATTTATTTAAATTTTTGCATTTATAACATTTTGGTGCTTTTAAAATAAGATTAATAAGTATTTTCAATGCATAAAATTGTATCAATATTATGACATGCCTTATTTTCAAATCAAGGAATAATTTATTATTGCAACGCCCAGAATACCTTTGTGCAATTTTAATTGAAATATTTCTAAAAACATTGTTATATGGACAAAGAAAGCATTCCATTTTGGCTCAAAAAGTTTTGGTGCTTATGTAATTTATAATGTTTTTTTCTTTTATTAATGGATAGTCATAATCTGTTGTCTTTTTTTTATTAAGTGTTGTTATTCAGTATCATACAACCTTGATTTACGATGTTCTTTTATCCAAAATTTTCTTCTAAACACATTGCAATGTATAAAAATTTGAGTCAAGTAGTTATTCGGGGTATAATTTCATCAATTTTCAACACTTTTAATTAAATGCAAATTCAAGCGCATGATCATTTGCGTTTCTGCCACGTAATCTCGAACCGGATCTTTTCATACTCTATCTGCAATTTTGGACGCCATAGTTTTGCATTCTAACCTTGGGCGGATTGTTTTGTGTTTCTCAGGAGATAATACTTCCTTTTCGAATAAGTATATTCTATTCAACCGCCACTTGGACTTTAAAATTTTTGCACTTCGATTATTCACAAACTTAGTCTCATTTTTACCAATGAACTATTAATTTAAAGTGAAAACCCTTGCTACAGCTTATCGTTGAGAGTAATATTCCTGGGATAAACGATGGCTGCTATTCGAAAGAAGCTCGTCATTGTTGGCGATGGAGCTTGCGGTAAGACTTGCCTTCTTATAGTCTTTAGTAAAGATCAATTTCCTGAAGTTTACGTTCCAACTGTATTTGAGAATTATGTAGCTGATATTGAAGTAGATGGAAAACAAGTTGAGCTGGCTCTTTGGGATACTGCAGGCCAAGAAGATTATGATCGTTTGCGGCCTCTCTCATATCCAGACACTGATGTCATCCTCATGTGTTTTAGTATTGATAGTCCTGATAGTTTAGAAAATATTCCTGAGAAATGGACCCCCGAGGTCAGACATTTCTGCCCCAATGTTCCGATTATTTTGGTGGGTAATAAGAAGGATCTGCGAAATGATCCAGTCACAATTAATGAATTGGCAAAGATGAAGCAGAAGCCTGTAACACCTGAGGAAGGGCGTGCTATGGCTGAAAAAATCAATGCTTATGGCTATTTGGAATGCTCGGCTAAAACTAAAGAAGGTGTTAGAGAAGTTTTTGAAACTGGTACACGAGCAGCTTTGCAGGTAAAAAAGAAAAAGAAAACCAAGTGTGTTCTGTTTTGAATGTTCTAACCTAGAACAAGAACCGAAAATTTCAGCTTATGATGGAAACAATTTTTAAGTCATTTCTGTTAAAGGCATATCCTTACACGCCAAGTTTGTTTCAAGCATTTCTGACTTGTGATCAACCTGTTTCTTTTACTTTTTCTAATAGCTGATACAAACTGCATTTGCTAAATCATTGTTCTGATACTTAGTAATTTTTATTTCATTCTTGAGAAAACAACTTAAAGAAGTCTTCCACTGCAGCTAATTTGCTTATTGTCTGAAATGAAAGTGACAGGCTGGGATTAAATATGGCTTACTGTGCATCGCATGTATTAATACATCTAAAACTTTGTGAATTCCAAATTAAACTCTACATAGAATTAATTCAGCTGTCAATGACTTTGTATGAACTGGAAAGTCTGTACTACTGACTGTCATCTTTCCAATGCAGTGTTTTGGAATAAGATTAAAGTTGTTTGTATTCTACTATCAGCATTAAAGATTCAATTTTTACTCGATTTTCCCATTTGAGATTTGTATATTTAGTTGCAGTACTAATAGCCACTAAATTTGATTCTATTTTAGGAATATATTTAAAATTTGATTCTAAATTGTATGTTCTGTGTGTCGTAAATAAATTTTTTGTGTAATTGTTATTAGTTTTTTCAATTTTGATAAGTTAAATTAATCCATTAAAAAAATATATTTAACTTTTATTTAAATGGTATGTGCTTGGTAATATATAATACCATTAAAGTTTTTTTTATTGTAGACAGAAAAGTTATTTTTTAGGATTTCTAATTTGAATTTTCTTAGTATAAACGTTCTCGTATTTTTAAAGATCTGTTATTGTGTATTTTGTTTAAGTATAATACTCGCTCTGCATATACAAATAATTATCTTGCATTGTTATTGTACTTGAAATAAATTATGTTTTCTTGCAAAAACATTTTTTATTTAAAATTTATATATTTTTGCCATAATATTTAAAATCTGTTTAAATTGGAAAGAAATTTCTTTATTATGCTTAGCATTCATGATTATTGCGTATGCATTTTGTAAATTATAATTGCTCAGCTTTTGACTGGTGCTAATGAGGGATTTAAAGAGATAGTGACAAATAAGTCTGTGCTAGCATTGGATCTCTTCTAGACCAATCCCTATACTATTTTCTGTATGTACTTTGTCATTTGAACAATTTTGCCACTTGCTGACCTATGGTCATCATTCATGTTGTATAAGGCTCTCTTCCATAAGTTGTAATCATTCTGTAATTTGGGTTAGAAAAGTTTTTGATACATTATTGGAAATTTTTTACACAAATAAATGGAAGACAATTATTAGACTATGTGTGCTTAATTAGATACCTGTTTTAACATCATTATAAACTGAAAGATTAAAAAATGTTACAGTTTATTATTGTTGAATGAAGTAAACATGTTTGTTTTAAACTGTTTTTAAATACATAAGCATGAAATTTTATGTACTGTGTAATATTTTTATGTGTTGCTGATTATAATTTATCTGTATTGATTATTTTACAGTAAGTTAATTGCATGAAGTATTGAATATCTGTAGTTTCTCAATAAAAAATCAAAAAGGCATTTTTGGTTATAATGATTATTCAGTGAGTATCGCCATTATTATAATTTTATGAAACTGAAGATTTTTAACAAAACTTAATACAAAATTTAAATTTAGTGAATTTTAAAATTTTTATTGGTTTCTAAAACATTTAATATGTGTATATTCTTATGACTCTATATTATATAAGAAGAAAGCTACAAATTTTAAATTTAGATTTTGTGGAAAAAACTGAAATATGTTAAAGAATTTTTACACTACAGACTTTAAAAATTATATAAAGATAATTTATTCTTAACATTTTAATGTTAAAAAGAAAAGAATGAAAATGTTTAGATCATGCTTACTTTGTAACTTCAATATCTGACTCGTACATAATGTGCTAATTTCAACAGCTTTAGTTCATGTGTTCGCTAATATATTATTTATAGGAATTATTCCATCTGCCTGAATTAAAAAGCTTTAGTATGTTTGATCACAAATATACAGTAAGATATAAATTCATCATTCTGTTAAACAGCATGTATAAGAATTGGACTCGAGCTCATTTTAAATTCTGAAAAGGTGTTTTGATGTTCTTGCAAATATTTCTAGAACTATCATATCCTTCATATTGAGACAAACCCTTCGTATATGTCCTGTCGCAGTTAAATATTGCTTGTTCTGGATTGTATTATATTACCTTTGTATTCACTGCTAATGGCTATTATATATTGTTACTGTAACTGTATGGAATTTTATCCATTAAAATAAACTGTTCAAAATGTTAAATCATCTTTCTTTTTAAATAATTACTTAATCATCTGGCATCATAAAATTCTAAATATTTATATTTCAAAAGTTCAAAGTGTATTAGTAATTTTCGTTGAAAACTGATTAGGAAAAACTTTTCCTATATTATTGGCATAATCCCTATTATTAGAAAAAGGACAGCAATTTATTATTTTATCAAAAAAGTTTTAACTATTTATTTAAAAGCTTGTGATCTTAAGGCTTGATATGGGATCTTATTGGAGAGCGTTTATAGATTGCCTTATTACATTAAGCAATTGCTTAGTACTACAATTAATACTTTTTTATTCTTAGGTAGATTGATTTATTTGTAAATAAATATATCAGCAGAATTAGTTTATTTTATTATTTTAAATTAGGGATAATTAATATAATATTGTAATTTAACCAGAGAAAAGTATTCATGTGTTTACAAAAGTTTTAGAAAATTAAGTTAAATCAGAAATCTAAAGTATTGGGTGGTGGTCTCCTCTTTTAAATTCTATTGTATATAAAACTAAATATAAAGATTTTATATTGAAGTTCCTATTACATAATTATTTAAAATCATTTATTTGCACCTGTTATACCATTCACTATAATTAACAAATCTGTGTCATTTATTAAAAATTGGTTATTTATGAAAAACATTAGCTTTTGGTAGTTTTAAAAATTATTTAAGGAGAACATTAATTTTAATTTCGGACATTAAGATAATTTTATATGTATGAATATTTTTATAAAATATTTATTCTGTAAAATGCCAAATTTATTTCAGTGCATATTATCGTTTTATTGATCATTATTAATTAAATTTTGTGTCTATGATTTACATTATGTTTTCATCGACAATAGATTTCATATTTTTGTTAAGCAATAAAGTATACTTAAGTTTATTCATAAAATCTGATAATGGTTAATTTTTTTTAGCAATGTAATGCTTGAAAATAATTTCATGCTGAGGAATGCATGAAATATTGGCTAGTGTTGAATATATATATTTTTAACTACTATAATCACTGTTAAATACTTTATCAGTTTAAGGAATAACTTCTGAATGACTAGAAAATAATGTAATTCTTAATTTTTTTTTATGTTGCAATACTTTTTTAACTACTATAATCACTGTTAAATTATCAGTTTAAGGAATAACTTCTGAATGACTAGAAAATTATGTAATTCTTAATATATATATATTTTTTATGTTGCAATACTTTTTACATTTATAGCCCTAAGAAAATTTATATACCCATTCTGTCATATACATTTCCATATTCTTTAACAGTCTTTATTCTACCTACTTTGATAATGTGAATTAATTTTAATGGTTTAATTTGATATTATTTAATGTCTTTTCCCAGATTCTTAAATAAAAAGAAATTTTGGGAATCAAATATGTTCTATATAAGTATGTTCTGTATTTTAAATTATTTAATTGTGTTAAAAAAATATTCATTTTTTTATTATTATTTTTTCTAATTAATAAGTTTTCAAGAAATTACATCTAATAAAGTAAATGTTTTATCCTTTATTTTATAACTTATGTCCTTTAAAAAAATTATCTGCTAAGATGCTGGACACTATTAGTATTTCACTGTTTTCAAGACAATATTTATTCTATTTATTTTCCCCCATCCATTTATTTATTGTAGGTTTCAGAAAAATATGAATATTTTTGCTGATTTTTTTTTTTTTTTTTTTGTAATTAAGACAGACATTTATTATTTTATATTTTTATTATGAATATCTTAATTTTGAAATGTTTTATCAGTTACTATCTTTTAATGAATTACCATGAAAAATTATAGGTATTGACTGCAAGTAAATCATAGCATCATTTTAACAAAATCTTTTATTTGCATTTTTTATTTTTAACTGTGCATCATTTAAATATTTATCATTATTGGTTCTGTTCTATAAGCATTACTGTAAAAAAAGGGGGGGGGGAATATTTATTTATTCACTTTTTTATTTGCTTATCCTTAATGAACTTTTATATCTAATTAATGCTCTGAAAAATAACGGGGGCGGTGGGGGAAACACTTGGAAGTGACCGAGTCTGATGATAAAAACTTATCAATACAAAATTTTATATTTCTTCAAAGAACTTCTATCAAAATTATATATTTTAATTATGGTTAAAATAATTAATTTAAAATAAAGTATGCAATATTATTTATTTATAGGAAACTTTAAAAAAAAACACCCTTAGGAATTTGTTGTTAACCGTAAACTACATGCATACAGTGAATATATTAATCCTTTAATTATGGCTATTTGCAAGTCTTATTTAAGCCTCCAAGTTTAAAAAATTTTTTATAGATTGAACCAATAAATAATTATGTTCAACATTATTATTTAAATGGAAAATCATAATCATCTCTAAATAAAATTAACTTTTGCATTACAACAGATTCTAGCTGTTACAAGAACATAAGATAAATATCATTGAATCAAATCTTGAATTTTAAAAGAGACAAAGTGGATATTAATCAGTTTGTGAAAGAGATGAAAAAGAACATTAGAAATAATGCTTTGGTGGTAATATTTCATTATAGATATATTGTGGTGAAGTTATTACAAATAAAATTTTTGGTATTTTCATTAAAAGAATTGGCTACAAGATTTCATATTGATTATCACATGTGCTAAATATAATTTCATTGTATCACTTCCATCCAACCCATAGGAAGGATGAATTAAAATTCATTTATTTTTACAGTATTTTTGGATCACAAATGATAAACATACATACTGAATTTCTCAAAATATATTTTGAATCCATCACCCTGCATCGCTTGGGAGTTAGAGGCAATTTTTCTACCTTATATTTCTAGTTGGATTTTTTGAAGATGACTTTTTTTTTTTTTTTCAAACTACATTTTAAGAAGTATATTTCTGTAATTTGTTTTATTTCAATACTTCATAGCTTGCCAACCAATATAAAGCATTCCAGATTTTCTCAAAATTGAACCTGTCACTCATAACCAATTCTGAAATGGATCACTCATTAGCATGGGAATTTTATATATTCTCTCCTTTAAATTTCAAATGGCCAATTTTTTTCGTAAAAGAAAATTCTTAAAATAATTAAGAATCCATTATTTATTAAATTATATGGGAAGATACAAAACTTAATTCATTGATCTTACATTGTCTCTGAATGTTGATAACTAAATATGCTGAAGATACAACTTGTCTAAGTGAAAATGAAAGTGAAAAACTACAACTAAAAATTTATCTCCTAAAAAACTTGATAATGAGGCATTTCATTGGTTTGTATCATCTTTTTTTCCCTTCATTATTATTATTATTTTGCTAACCCAAGCAGTAAAAGCTCTTTGTACATGTAAATTAATTTGCTGTAATAACAAGGAAAGAAATTACAATTTCACATTTTCAATTAGTAATTAAGTCATAAAAGCTTGTAGGTGAAATATCTAAACTGTGTTTTCATAAATTTGATTTCCTAATTTGGAAGAAGAGGATAATTTTGAAAATGTAAACATACATTTAAATTAAATAGAGATAAATAAATTGGACTTGTATTCATATACAAATCTTTTAATTCTTTTTCCTATGAATATGTTACCAGAAAAGTTTATGAATCAAAATATATTGCCTCAACCATTCTTTTCTTAGGTATTATTATTATTTTGCATGTTAGAACGCTAGCCATAAATATTTGATTATTTGTTATGCCATTTTAGAACATTCTTTTACTACATGAAATCCTTATGCTGTATTATAGAAAGTTGTCGATGGTCTTGGTTATCATGTCAGTAAGTAATTTTGTCATCATTTATGAGTTGAGAATGGGAAGGGAGGTGAAGTATATCTTCTACAGTTAACCCCATTATTTCTGTTTGTTATTAGAAATTCAATTTCCTTTGTTTAATTAAAATGATTATAAAGTAATGAATTAAAAATTAATGTGAATGCAAAAAAGTAAAATAGTACAATTATAAAAGTTAACCTAATCATATTTTCTTATCTGTATTGCATTTCCAGATTTATTTATCTGTAATCAAAAGCTAAAAACATTTTAAAATAACAATGATATAAAATTTCTAATCAAAAGTATTTTTAAATAGAGATTATGAAACACATGAATTATTACCATATATCTTGAATGATATTGTTTTAAAACAGAATATAAAACACTAATATTATTTGAATATCCCTTTAGTATTGTATTAAGAAAATGAAATTAAATTTTATTTAAATTTATTTCTAAATTCATATATATAATTTAAAATTATATGAATTAATTAAAAAGGTAAGCAATTAATCATTATAAGGCTTTTCATTCAGTAAAGTTGTTGGAAATATTTTTATAAATGTTTAGTGTATCCTTGCAGACTTCTATTATAAAGGTGGATTAAAATCTCTTGGGGTCGGTTGAAGTAGAGGAGGGAGGGGTGCTATCAAAAATGTTTTTGTGTTTGAAATTCTCTTAAAAATTATGCATTTTTTAAAATTTTTACCAATTTCCAGTTGATTAAGTTTTAATATGTTAAACATTTATATGAGAGAAAATCTAAGATTCTATGAAAAATAGTTAATTTAAGAAAATGATTGAAAAGCTATTTGTAAAACTTAAAAAATATTGTATCATCTTATTTTATACTCATTACATTTCATCCCTTTAACAAAAGGGTCAATTAATCACAATCAATTTCTTTGATTTTTTTTCCCTGCATAATATGTCAATCACAGTTTCATTATTGACTTTTCTGTATTTATGAATTTTAGCAAATGAGCCTTGTATATCTATTGAACTTCATAAATAAGTCTTGGATTCTTGTAATATATATGTAAACACTCTTTGTTTACTTATTACTTCAAAATGGTTTCAAATATTCAAAAAAAAAAGAATTACCATAATCAGGGAAGAGAATTTATCACACTCTTTGAGAATTTCTGTGGTTGTGTCTGGTTTCCTAACAACACATTTATGTTTTGTTTGCTATATTTTTAATTCTTCATTTTAATTAAAAGTCTTAATTTCTGAAAGTAAAAAAAAATTAAGTGATCCTGTTGTACTTCAAAATTACTTGAATAATATCACTGTCACTGTGGTTTGTGTTCCTCAATATTAAAAGATCTTCTAAACATAAAATCCATTATATGGCTAACGTAAAGGTCATTTTTTCTTGCTGAAACATCTCTGGTTATCTGTTTAACATATGTCCTGAATCTTGATTTCACTGTTTAAAGACTTTTCAAAAATATTCAGGAATTTTAAAATTGTATTTCTCCAATCATTTCTTGAACCTTATTTACTGTCTTAATGTTGCCCTAAAGAGAGGATTACTTGCTACTTTGTAATGTTTCACGAAGTTTTAGTATGAAAGAAAACTAATAAATTCTCACTTAAAGCAGAGTTATAAAGTCTCTATGCTCACAGTACTTCTATTAATACATTGCATTAATTGATGTTTTAAAAACTTGTTTATTTATTAGTAATCATTGCATCAAGTAAGGATATGGTAGAAACATAATTCTTTAAACATTAAAAAAATGACAGTGGAAAATAGATAAAGAAGATAACATACACATTGACAAAATGTTTAAGGATTACAAAAAATACTATTTGCAACAGATTTTTAATGTATATGTAAAATAACATTGGAAGTTTTGTTTCTTTGTAGTGAAGTCTACTCTGTAATGTTCGCAACATTTGAATCAACATTAGTCTCTTAAGCTGAATTGAAAAAAATAATAATCTTTAGTAATAATTTTAAAAAAATGCCAAATACAAAATAAATCCTGTAAAGAGCTATTAGCAATAATATTCAGTGGGATCCATGATGGAGAATATAATAAATCAACGAATATATAAAATAAAAATTGTAGTTCTTTAATATTTATCCATACTTATTTATTTTCATACTGATAAATCAGTCAATTTTAACATTAAAAAAAATAATAACAATATCTCAGATTCACCAAGACAGAATTAGAGATATCTCAACCGGTAATAAAGCAGAGCGAGAATATTTTAAGTCTGCTCAATGTTACAAACATAAATGGATGATTATATATTGATTAGTAAATAGACAATGTCTGTTTATTAAGTATTTTCTTCACAATATCTGCTCTGTGGTACTTTGAATTTTTGCCATTCATCATGCAAAAATTTAAATAAGGATTTTATGCTTGCATAGAAATATTTAAAATAAATGTAATTGAAACTTTCATTTTGGTGATAAAGTGGTTTAAGAAGGATTGCCCATTTCATTCTAAAGAAGCATCGATATATATTAAAAACTGAAGTATTAGTTGATTGCTAAAAATGTTGCTAAATGTTTCATAGACATTTTATATTGAATGAGAGTGAGAAGAAAGTATAGTACTAGAAATAAAAACATTAAACTGAATTCTGCCATCCCCCAAGATTAAGTACTGATGATTTTATTCAACAATAATGTAAATAGAAAAAACATTTTGTTTTTGAATTTGTGAATTTAACAAATTAAAATAAAAGGCATTATAATTGCCATTAAAATAAAAGCAAGTATTTCTGAAATAATGAAAAATTAGTGATGCTTATGATGTAGGTGTAATATCCAAAATTACCAACTCTAAGTTTGAATATTTCTGATTTAAAAAGACAGTTATTTTTTAAAGTGTCTAACTTAGAAATATGTGCTTGCATCATTTTTTGTTTTATTCATTTTCAATTGAAAACTGGAAAAGATTACATTGTGTATATAGTCTCTTATTTAATCAAAAACAACCATAGAGTTTAATGATGAGAGAATAGAGGTATGAAATATAGTTGAAAAATATTCAGTAAAATTAATAATATAGAATTTAAAAAAATCACGAATGATTGTAAATACAAAAATTAATATCAAGATACCATTTATTTTTATGTGTAATAATTTATTATGTGAGGTTTTAATATTCTTTATAACGAATTTTGGTCTGCAGCCTTACTTCACCGAACTTAAATTGAACCTATTTCTACAATCATCAATCCTATCACTATCTTTCAAAGAGTACCATTATAAAATCCATGTATTCATCCATTATTTTAAACTCCACTGTATGAATATAGTTGAAAACCATCTATAGAACACTAAATTATCTTTCAAAAGATTTTATATGTAAAAGTTATTTTAAAATGATTTACAGTTGTAGGTAGAATTGTAATTCAAATGCTACTATTGAAATAATACAATCTGTTAGCATTTTAAATTTAATTTTATTAATTCAATTGAATCGATAAAAATTTTAAAAAATAATCTAAGGGCCTCATATTGAAGACATTGAATAGAGGAAATCAAATAAAAACTATTCTATTATTATTTTGATGGTACCTACATATATGCATTTTATCCCTGTGTCTTCATTGAATACAGAAAAAATTTATAAGAATATCATTTTACAAAATGCTTGCATAGTAAACTGAAAATTTTATAATTCTTTCTCTAATAAAGTACAAATAAAAATAGCTTTTGCAAATAAGAAAACTTTTGATAAAATAATAAGAAAAAAGCTGTAAAATTTGATTGAAATTTTTTTTTTTATTCTTAGGTTGTTCGGAAAGTAATTTCGTTTTTTCCCGACAGAGGATTTAATTGTATTTTTCGCACCCAATTTCATACTTAAACCGCAAAATCATTTTATGTTTTAAGAGCTGATATAGCAAGGCTTGAGTGTGAAAAAGTAAAGCTGATTCTTCGCAGTAGTTTTTGGATGGTGCCCTTTTAAATATGGAGAGCAATAAACAGCATTTTCGTCATTTTTTTCTTTTTTGCTATATAAAAGGTAAAAATGCTGTCAAGCCAGAAATAAATTAGCCAATATGTGTGGAGAAGATGTGTTAACAGTACATCAGTACCAGAACTGATTTGCAAAATTTTTCCTTCAAATGAGGAGGCCAAAAACTACCTCGATCAGTTTTTTTTTACAGCAAAGACGAAAACTTTTATGAGCGTGTAATCATGTTACTACCAAAAATATGGCAAAAGGTATTAGACCAGAATGGCAATTTTATAATTTAATAAATAATTTATTCATTAAACGAAAATTTCTTTTCATTTTGACAAAAAAAAAACGAAATGACTTTCCGAACAACCCAATATTATTATTTCGTCATATCCCTGTGTCTCAATATTCTTTACCATCTAATGTAATCCAGCTTGAATATCAATAAAGGATTTACAGATGCACAAATGATATTCATTCTCTTGCCATTTGGTAGCATTCGGTTAGTAATTTATGATGTTCAAATTACCACATTTGCTATTATTTGTCTTTTCTCCAATGATTTTATTGAAACTTCGAACTCTTCTCTTTTTCAAAAAATAAATTAAATTAAAAAATAAGACATCAAGCAGAGCTTTGGCGTTTTGCTTGGATGTATAGAAGATTAAATAGTAGCACCTCTTTTTCAGATTTTACCGCATTATATCTTAATATATTGCAAGAGATTTTTATTAACATTTCGTCTTGCAAAGTCACTATTTATTAAGCTAATATTATATTTATAAATAAACAAGGATGTGACGAGGATCAATACGCGACAGAATCAATGATCAATATCCAAATTATAATTTAAGACATTGCCCTATATATTTCATCATTTTTAAGTAATCGTGATATTTTTTTGCTAATCATCTTAATTAATTTTCCAAAATGTCATATGCATCATATCTTTTCCCTTGAAGACTGATGTCTAAAGCATGCAGCCTTACTCCCACTTCTATGTTACTACATCCAAGAAAAATTGTCTTCATTAATGCTGCTAAAATTTATAATTTACTGCGTATGATTCACTGCATACGATCCATTGGCACTGGAGAACTTAGGTATGAATATAATGTGGTTCGTGATAATTGCAGACGTGGGTGAGATTAAATATATTTACAACTCAAAAATAAAAAAAGTTCATTCTGTATAATTTTTTATTGAATAGTTCAATTTTGACTATATTCAGTCTCGTCTGGTTCTAAAATATCTGCATCGCTAACAAGATTTGAGGATGTACTGGTTCATGAAGTTAAGTCATATACTTATATCATACTTTTTTTTCCCAAAAAAAGTGTGAGAGAGATATCCATTTTTTATTCATGGCTCTTACTGTTAACCAACCATTTATAGTTAACTTTCTTTCTATAATTACCATGGATGGATCTTTAAAGTAACCTTAAGGAAAGTTATAGAAATTCTTGATTGTAAAGTTTGAAAAATGTAAACAAATTCTTATTCTGCGATCTTCAACTGATAAATTATTGTTTTACATGCACGTATATATTTCTTAGTCAAATAGAACCTTTAAGGAGTGAATATGCATAGTTAAATTTTGGTTAATTTATGTTATATTCATGTATTATCTTGCCAGAATAGAAATTATAAGATATTTGATAAAGTGATATATCAAATTCCCCAAGCCATAAGTCAGAGATTACATGCAGACAAACGACAGGTCGTGCGATTACTATCATGAGGCTTTCACATGATTTATATTTGCTATTACTGGTGATAAAACTGTTGCGCTTTATCTAATGCCAAAAGTTTATTTTAGAAATAAAAGAAATCGAACGAAAAACAATATTTTCACTTGAATTTTAAAGTCAATCTGATTTGAAAAAGCATTGAATAAAAAAGTAAATAAAATAAACAAAACCAATAATTTTCACTGTTAAAAAAAAGTTGGATTAAATAAGAATTTTTTATTTAAAGTGGCAGTTCATTTTGCACTGTTTTAATGTAATTTTAAATTCATTGGAAACTAAATCTAATCAACAATCTCATTATTAAACTTCTAATAGTTTGTTAAATTTTTTTAATTATAACTCCACGAAATTTTTTTAAGATTGTCTAGACCTTGGAAAAGAATATCCTTTATTTGAAGTAGACACATATATAAAAGTGGGAATGGTTGAAGAAATCAAAATAGTTAAAATCTCTTTAAACACTTTTTATTGATGCAACTTCTCTGAAAAGAGCACTCATGAAAGGTACAAAAATAATGTCATGCAATTTTTCTGAATTATTATTAACTTGTCACCACAGACAACTAGCTGGTAAATAGAGAAACTTGTTATATCTGATTTCAGATAAATTGCCTAGATATAAGACCATATCCGTGATTCTGTAAAATTATTTGACATCAATGTCACATTATTTTAACTGTCTTACTTAAGTTTTACTCATTACATTTATGAACTTTTCTAATAGAGACAGTCTCAAAGCCTTGTCTCCTATAGCTCTATTAAAAAAGTAATTTTACTGTTCATCTACCATGCACTTTTCGTTGTATAGCAGCATATTTTTATTCATCTTGTATTTTATGCTGATATAAAACATAATCTTTCATCCCTTTCAATAATGCATAAAAATCATGCGACGAAATACTTCAAGAAACAATGAAAACAGTTTAAATCTTGGGGAATCAGTGTAATCTATTGCTAAAAATTAAACAATTAAATAATTTTAAAAAATTCAGGAAAAATTCTCAAACTTATTAAATTGATATCATAAAAAAGATTTTAAAATTTTGAAAAGCTTTATTTTTGAGCAATAACATTATCTAAAGTTGCTAGAAACTAAGGTTTAATTTTTCATTAATTAAAATTTAAAAGTTCTCCGATTAAAATATTTTCACCTTCTGAGGTGTAAGTGTGTCAAAATCAATAGTTTATCCTGTAGAACTAGTAACATACCCTTATTTGCATAACATGTCCGATAACATTGTTATGATATTTAAATATTGGCGAGCATTCTAAGTGTCGGATAACATCAAGTAGATATACGCAATATCTTGTGTTAATAGGGACATCCATCTTTTCTATTGGTAGATGTATGCAGTTATTAAATTTTTCTTGTCCTTTTAACAGCAGTGAAAGAAAAATACTCAATTAAATATGTGATGAAACAGTGAAAATAGGGTAAAGTTCTCCACTACAATGAAATATATTGCTAGAAAGTTATTAAAATTCAGAATAAATATCTTCACAAATTAATTAATATCATTAAAATGGTATTTTTCAAATGTTGAAATAGTGCAAAAATAATTTTGTACGATATTATTTTCGGGTATTGTCTTTAAAAAATTACCAAAATTTGGATTCATATTTAATTAATTCGTCTCCTTAAAAATTTTTAAAAAATCATTCCAAAGAGCATAATTTCAGTCTCCGAAGTATATTTGCACCAAAATTTGATGCTGAAGG
Organism: Argiope trifasciata; assembly: GCA_026543055.1. Taxonomy (NCBI): domain Eukaryota; kingdom Metazoa; phylum Arthropoda; class Arachnida; order Araneae; family Araneidae; genus Argiope; species Argiope trifasciata. The sequence goes on along the minus strand of JAPMOQ010005397.1, from coordinate 871,934 downwards.
TTCAACGATCTGGTCTATACAGCGCCAACACACACATACGTACATTTCTCATTTATTTTTAGTGGAGACTGAAATACATACAAAATAATTTATATTTCTAAAATCAAAACAAAATTCTGTGTATTATTGCTTTTAAGTCACAAATTAATATTATGGCATATAATATAATCACCAACATTTAAAAAATTACTTAATGTTTACTATAATGCTGCATAACATCATCTGCTGATATAGAATAAAACTGCTCTACAGGTATTTTGAAAGTTGCTGTCATTCGTTTGTTTCTTATATGTAACTTGTATGATTTCGTAGCGTTTTCATCTTCATCCTCTTTTCCTACTCTGTAGGTCTTTCTTCTTTCCGAATGCCTGTTTGATTAATACGTTGTCATCTAAAAAATGTTATGTGAACACAAATATCTATCCATCCAACAACAGTAGTGTAATGAGTAGCACATAGGACTAATATCATACCCCTCCCATCGTCATTCTTATCATAGGAACTACTCGAATGCATCTGGAGAACTTTGACATTGCTTTTCGTTTCTTCATCACTTATGGCATTAAAAAGTTACATATTTTTGAGAAAACCTCTAGCGCGAAAGGTCGAACAGCATTTTAACACATTGCGGATGGCGCTGTTTGCGCTCAACACGCTCCTAGGGGCAGCATATTCCTGAAAGCTCTAGAAGCATGCTTAGCAGATATGCATGAGGCATCTATGCCCATTTTTAATTTGCATTTGGTTCTACATTTACCTAAAGTGTTCTTAAATTTTGCTATTTATTTTACGTATGCATTTATTACATAAGAGTTTTTACATTTTAACTGTTGTTTACTTCACAGACTTAATTAATGCTTTAGAGTGTGATATTGGGTAAAATATATTCCTTTGTGCCATAATGTTCTTCCCGATTTACAGCAGTATATTGTTTTAAGACATTAAGGACCTCTCACGAATTTTCTCATGTTTCGCGTCCCATATATTACCAACCTCTCATGAGTTTTCTCGCTTTGCGTGTCCTGTTTGTTACTGCTTCATAAATGATATTTTAACTTTAAACTAAAAGTACTCTCAGTCTTAACTCGAAGTACCACCACATTTAACCATTGAATTTAAAATGCAATCTGACAAAATGCTAAGGCAAGATTTAGATTAGAATGGTTTTGCAACTATATAAAGCATCTGTTTATAAGAGAAACACCAAAATCTCATAAACTGAATATCAGTATCTTTTTAAATGAAAAATATGCAAATTTCTCAACAGTTATTTTCATATATAAGAATATTAAAAAATACTAAGCAAGGAATAAGGAAACGTAAAATACACTATCTTTTTATATTTGGGACCTCTCTTTGACGTAAGAGGCCCGGGGTAACTGCCCCATATGCCCATGCCTTAGTCAGATTCTGACCCAGCTGGCTAAAAATGAGAAATCTCGTGATCCAGCTGGCAATGTGTTAAAGTATCATCACAATATTTGTCGGTATTTGGAATATCGAAATTCATCAGGAAATGGTGTGTTATAGGGATGTGTTAATAGGGAAGTTTTCCTTCCATAATGTCTCCTAGGATTGGTAATCGGGCCGCCCCTTTAAATTTCTCCGATATACCACTTTTTGAAGCCAGCTTTTCCTTTCCTTAATCCATTACTTTTTTGTTTTGACACATTAAAATAAATTTCGTATTCAAACTTATAACTTCAAAAATGCCAATATATCGATACTGCTGGAAATAAGAGATTTTTACATTTTACTGCATTTGTAAAAAAAATATTTGTTTTCTGTTCCTTACTTTTTTGTCTAAAATTTAATTTAATTTTTTAATTGAAAAATAATTTTAAATTTAAATTTATATCGTATTTTTCTATAGATGCTGCAATCACTTTGGATACAACGGGAATTAAATTAAGAATGTAGATTGTAACAATTTATTTGAAACTGCTCTAATTTTCTTCAAAAATAGTGTATATTTATAATAATTTAGAGACAATTTTTAGGCAACATACGGAAACTAGAAAGGATAAGGGCAAAGAAGCAGAATTTTACTTTAGGTGTGAAAGTTTTTAGTGCAGATCATGTGTATTAATGCGATCCGAAATTTTGTTATTTGTTATTATTTATTTATTTATTTATTTGCTTGTGTATATGATATAAGGAATTATTTCTAATTTAAACTCCCCAATTCTGAAATGTGTTTTTGAACAAACCAAAGTATCGAAAGAATTTCACAACTAATGTCACTCCAAATAATTTTTTTTTGAGGGGGAGGATTTTTTTTTTTTTTTTTTTTTTTTTGTTGAAAGGTGGTTTAGACAACAAAGCCGATCGTCACTAGAAAATGCTAGGACATTCCAACTCTCCTGAGAAAGGAAGGAAGAATTTAAAAATTTAGACTTTTATATGACACAAATTTACAAAATTAAAATTGATTAAATAACACTAACTAAATATATTTTAGATTCAAAAGATGTTGATTAATTATTTTGAAGGTAAAGAATTATTTTATGAAAGAACAATTTGAAATATACGAGACAAAGCTTAGAAATAAGAATAACTTCATTTTTAATAGCCGCAGGAGTAATGCTCTCTAAAATTTTCAATTAAATATTTATATATCTTAGTCACTTAATAGCTGTTTCAGCAAAACATTTTTAAGTTTCAAATTTCTGCAGTCTTATAATTCATATTGTTATAGAAGATAATTTGAATTTGAAATGGAAGAGATAAAACTTAAATAAATGTTAAAATATTTTTACTGAAGCTAAATATATATACTTTTTTAAGCATCATTACAGAAAGCAAATCTTACGTGGGTGTCTGAAAATAAAAGTCTGAACGCAAAATCCACAATTTTCTGTTGGGGTAAGGAGATAACTTTTGATTAGAAAATATACGAAAAATTTTGAAAAGACCACTACTACTGGCTTAAAAATATTTGTCACATTTCTAGGAAGTATTTTAAAGAAAACTGCTAGTCTTCTGAATTTTTTATCTTCAAGTAAGCAAAATTCATTCAGAAATACAAGAAATGAAGCTTCTAGAGAAGTACAAAATAATATTTCCTTATGTTTTTATTTTATTCTTCTCATTTTGAATTTTTAATGAAAGCTATAATATATGTTCAAGATATTCCTGTTTTTATTGAGTTTATTAAAATGATTTGTAAAATTTACTTCTGAGAGCCGTTACCGAAAGTATTCCCCACACTTTTGAATAAAATTTTCTCTACAATCAGATATGAACTAACCAGAAATTTAATTTTTGAAAATTATTTTTTCAATATTTCCTTATTAAACTTTTTTTAAATATCATTTTAATAAGCTTAGTTGAATTTGAGAATCAGTTTTGGAAAAAAGTATATTTTTTGAAAAAATTAGTGATTTTTTTTGGAACTTTTCTATTTTTTTTCACTTTAAGAATTTAAAAATATTTGGACAGATAGATATCATATTTCGATTTCTATTAATTTGAAATTTGTGAGTTTATAGTCAATGTCCGATAATTTAAATAAAAATTAGTTTAACTTTTAGAAATCTGTAACAGACATGATTTCGGAAAAAGTAAATTTAGAAAATGGATTCAAAGATTGACCATAGGAATATAATGATTAAAGTAGTTTACATCAATAGCTTCAAACCAATAATCAAAAACTAATAATTAAAAGGGCTACTTTTATTATTCGATTGAAAGAAAACAGCAAAATAAAGCATCTGCGTTTCCCTCTGACACCTGTGAAAATAAGATTGAAATAAATTGATATTTCACAGAAAAGGAATCTATAGTTTATAATGGGTAATCATGTCGTAATCAAAGTCTATCATCCTTGTCCGATCTTAAAAATAAGCATTTGAAGTTTAGTTTTAAACTTCAGAAAAGAGAACATGTTTGACTATCATTGTAGCAGTTAAATTAATCTCCAAGAACAAATTTTTGTATATTGTAATGCCATTCTTAGTACCTATAACTAGTTTCTCAGAATATTCAGTGAGAAAACGAATAAAGGAAAAATATTTTTGAATTATTACCAAACACTGAGCTCAACTCAGTGTGCTAAGTTAATAATGTGATTTTAATATGGTTCGAAGCTACTGCATTCTCTTTTTCGTTGTAACACGGAGACGACATTATCATTATCAATATGTTATAACCGACAATTATTGATATAAATTAGATTTATTTTTTTCTAGGAGGTTAAATACACATTCACATCAATTTAAAAAAAATTTCTGACACACAAATATATGTTACTCTGGATTATTCTTACCGTTTAAAGATTAAAATTTTGAAGAGCTACGAAAATGTGTTTTTTTTTGTTGTTACTTGTGGTGACATCTTAATAAGCCAGTAACTACCACTAAACATTGGTGGCCTTTTTTGTATAGTGGATAAATTATTGGACTTCAAACCCAAAGATCCCGGGTTCTATTCTAAGCCAACATCACCTTCCACATTGATGATCTCGGACGTGATGAATTTTCACCAGCTGTCTTGGCGCTATCTCTCCATCAGCAACACAAAGTCGTCAGACTCACTTGACGCAGCATCAACTCTCTTACACTAGCCATAATGCTTGGCGCAATAAAATCGTTCTTCTCTCTACCGAGCTCACTTGTAGGGAAGTATTGTGGTGACATCTTAATAAGCCAGTAACTACCACTAAACATTGATGGCCATTTTTGTATAGTTGATAAGTTACTGGACTTCAAACCCGAACATCGCAGGTTCGATCCTTGGCGGAATTCAACCTACTTATTGGCATAATTTCGCCAACACCTAGGCCAAATACTTATGCATTTTACAAGCCTGCTGACAGAAAGCTGTCAGCGATTAAGACTAAATTAATGTCCCTTATTTTTTCAGTAGTACCAACTAAGGCTAAGAGTACGACATAGCTACTTCACATACGCTTCCACAACTCTTTTTTACAGGGGGGGCACATTTATACTACTCATAGATAGAACATAGAAAAACTACCAGGCTCGAAACGGGACTCGAACTCGGGGATCCTAGCAGATCATGGGGAAGACACATTACCCACACATTATGCCAAGACACCTGCACAACGAAAATTTAACTTTGTTATGGAAGCGTGATTTAACTCCCTTTGTTCTGCTATTTTATGCTTTGGAGCTACCTCCTACTTCATGTTCTTTTTCTCCTGGGAAGATTCAGAAATGTCCGAAACCATGGTTTTTACCAATATCACTGACAATGATGTAGCAATGCAAGCCTCTAGCGCCATTTCCTTTTGATATTTGACTGCACTGAAAATTATTTGGCAACACTTATGCATTTGTTTTGGAATCCGTACTTCCAGAAAAGCGAAATCTTGCATACGTAACGCGTTACGTTAAATAAAATATGGCTCGGCATAGAAATGTCCGTGCAATTGATGCCGATGAAGAATATGAAGATTATCATTCATGTTATGGGCATTCAGTTGAAGACGATTTTTGTGCATCACCTAGTACAGAAGCACAATTTCTGTATAATCGTAATTCCCGAAGTCAAAATATGAACGTATTTTTCGGATCACCAGAACCTGTTCCAGAAGAAGAAAATAGTGGCGATGAAAGCTTCAATAATTTGGATTCCTCTAACCATCTAATCTCAGGATTGAGTGATGTAGACAATGCAAAATTACAGTCTTGTGTGTTAGCATTACAGGATGTTGTTGGTGATACGATTCCGGAGATAATATTGCAGCAAGCTGCGATCGATCATGAATTTGATCTTGAAAAGGCTCTAAATGCCGTTCTTCAGGAAAAAGCCCCAAAACCGCAACGTGGTAAAAGGCCTAAACCTGCGACAACACCTTCTGCTAATGCATTTCCGAAAAATAAATCTGAAATTCGCCTAGAATCTGTATCGGACGCAGCTAACAAAGCTGATAAATTGGTTACTGGTAAAGCAAAAGAAGTCCAAAAGAAAGAAATAACAGCGATAGATAATTCCAATACATTTGATAAAAAAGAACTTGAAGAAAAAAGTAGTAAAACTGATAGTATTGGTAAAGAAAAAGACAAATCTCCTGTGCCTTTATCTGCGACTGAAACTCAAACTAATAATGGCAAAACTGATGAAGAACCAAAGCCAACAACAATCAAATCTACAAAAAATGAAAAAAGTGGCAAGGAAATATTTAATGCTGAAAGAGGTGACGTGAAACCTCTGATCAATCTTGTTGTAATAGGACATGTTGATGCTGGTAAAAGTACTTTAATGGGTCACCTGTTATATGATCTAGGAATTGTTTCCCAGCGAAATATGCATAAGTTTGAAAAGGAGTCCAAGAAACTTGGAAAAAGTTCTTTTATGTATGCATGGGTTTTAGATGAAACCCCCGAAGAAAGAAATCGTGGAATAACGATGGATGTAGCTTTCTCCACATTTGAAACTCCTAATAGATCTGTTACTCTTTTAGATGCTCCAGGCCATAAAGATTTCATACCTAATATGATAACAGGAGCTGCTCAGGCTGATGTAGCTATATTAGTCGTTGATTCAAATCGAGGAGAATTTGAAACTGGATTTGAAGCAGGTGGTCAGACCAGAGAACATACCATGCTGATTCGATCTCTTGGTGTTACTGAACTGGCAATTGCAGTCAACAAGATGGATAGTATTGGATGGGCTGAGGAAAGGTTTCAAGAAATCAAGGCAAAAATGTCATCTTTTCTGAAACAAGTTGGCTTCAGAGAAAGTGATGTTAAATTTGTTCCTTGTAGTGGTCTTACTGGTGAAAATCTAGTTAAAAGTACAGATGTTCCTGAACTGAAAAAGTGGTATTCAGGTCCTACTTTGCTTGAAATTATTGATAATTTCAAACCTCCAGAAAGACTTGTTGACAAACCTTTCCGAATGTGTGTTGGTGATGTATTTAAGGGTGCAACTGGTGGCTTTTGTGCAGCTGGTAAAATTGAAGCTGGATTTGTCAAAAATGGTGATAAAGTCCTTGCAATGCCTGCAGGTGAACAGGCTAGTGTTAAAGCAATATCCGCTGACGAACGATCTTTGACATATGGTTTTGCTGGAGACCACGTTATGCTGCAGCTCTCGGGTGTTGATTTTAACAACATATCTACTGGTAGTATGCTATGTAGTATAGATAAGCCAGTGAAAGTGACTTCCAGATTTGAAGCTCGATTAGTCATTTTCAATATCTCTGTTCCAATCACTAAAGGTTTTCCTGTAATTTTACATTATCAAAGCTTAAGTGAACAAGCTTATGTAAAAAAGCTGATATCTCAGTTAAATCGTAGTACGGGAGAAGTAGTGAGAAATAAACCAAGATGCTTAACCAAAAATTCAAGTGCTGTGGTAGAAATAGAAGTTAATAGGCCTATTTGTATTGAATTATTTAAAGAATTTAAAGATTTAGGGAGATTTATGTTACGGAGTGGTGGTTCAACTATAGCTGCAGGTTTAGTGACTAACATTTCATGACTGACATGAAAAGTATTTAATTGACTAATTTGGGCTCAAATTAAAAGAGCAGCATGTAAATTCAATTGTATCTTGAAGATAATAAAAATGCATTGCAAAATATTTGTTTTTGTTAATTTGTC
>JAPMOQ010005397.1:851005-863963 GCA_026543055.1 Argiope trifasciata | reverse complement strand
AGTTTTTACTTTTTTCTATAATATGACGGAACATTTAATGCATTATGAATCTTTTGCTTTGGCGGTAAAACTGAACATTTAAGCATTTTGTTTTCATCTTTTATTCTAATTTTCTCTTATAACTTCAATATTTAAGTATTTTTTTGAATAGTTTATGAAATTAGAATTAAAATAAAAACATTATTATTTGACATTTCATATAGTATAAGCTCTTATACATTCAAGAAAGTCAAGTTTGCATGTTTATATATGCATTGATATAGAAATTTTCTTTTATTAATATATGCATTCCTTTTCATAAATTATTTTTTTAGAAAACTTCTATTTTTGAAAGAGATCTGATTGTATCCCTGCATAAAATAAGCAAAAGAAATAGGAAATTTAGTTAAAGATGGAAACATGTACTTACTTTCAAAATCAAGTAAGATATTTATATTTTTTTAAAGTTTTTATTGGAATCTGTGTAATGAAAGAATTCAGTTATATTAGAACTTTTTTTATGGTCTAAAAAATGATACATAAATTGAGATTTTAATTTATGATTTTTAAAATAGAATTAAGCAATTTTAAAAGTCTAGAAGGAAAATCTTGTTTAATTTGTGCTATATATTAAATCAGCAAAAAAGGAAATTTTACATTTTGATGAAAAATATGGTAAATAATGAAAATAATTTTATCTGAACTCTGACAGTGGTAGAAGTTGAGATATAGATTTTAAAAAAATTCTAAATCACATTTTGAAAAATTGCTTTAAATTGTCTGCTTACAATAAAATATGTTCCTCCAAGCCTATGGTCATTGTTTTATTGTATTTCAAAATTATTAGACTACTCTTTGTTTAATTTCACAGAGTTAGATTGCTTACTGTGTTATTAATAGCAAAAGCTGTCTTTATAGTTCTGTTGATTCTGAGATGTTGGTAGAAACAAAATATGATATAGCATTTTAATAACTATTACAGGATATTTTATACTTAAAATAAATATATTTAAAATTAACCAGTAATAATAAGATACACATCTTAAAATCTTGTAACATTTTAAAAAGAATGCTCCTGAGATCAGAAGAAATTATTATTTTGCTTTTGTAGTAATTATTGAGGTATGACCTCTTGTGATTTTATATGACAATAGCTTCTTTTAAAGTATTTATAAAATTTGTCCTCATAATGTTATTTATACTTTCAAGCAGGATTTGGAAATATTGTAAATAATATTTGATTTTTAAAAAATAGTGGAGTGTATTTTTTTCACGTGCAATTAATTGTTATGTAAGTAAATTCTTGTTTAAATAAAAATATTTCATGAATTTTTGCATAATTTTAGTAAATAATAATATTATCGCAGCTGCCTTGGTGCATAGAGTATGAATTTTATGTTCTATGATAAATTCACACACTACTTATTTTTTTAAGTATTAATATTCAACAATCTTTTTTTATTATTATTTTAAAAATTGTAAGAGTTATATTTATTATTATTTTTTTTTTGCAATTGTTAACTTGTGAATAAATTTTATTATTATCCAATTAGAAGACACTATTTTTAGAATGTGCTATATCATTACATACTCTTATTTTTTATACACAGGTCTTTAATAATTTCATGATTATCCAATATATATAAATCTTAATACCAAACTATTTTGTTACATGTCTATGAAATTAAATCTGCCAGATTGATATCATAACATTCCAAAAATATCTATTCTTCTTTGTATGAATCATATATATATGTCTATCATACATATATGAATAAATAGTAGAAAATGATACATTATTTTTATATCAAATTTCTTGAGCATTATTTTTATATCTTAGAGCATTAATGAATAATGTATTTTGGTGTGATTTTTATTTTACATTTCTGATATTAGTTTTCTGTTTTCTCTGCTGCTGATATAAAATATTACTTTATTCATAAATATTTTTTTCCTTAATTTGTAGTTTTTTATGAGGGAGGGATTTTTCTTTTTATTTTATTTGCATGGTTTAATGTAAAGCAGCTTTATTTATTTAATGTTTATTCAAATAAGATCTTTCCAGAAAATATTTTTGGATAAATATAAACATTTTTTCATAAAATAATATTTCTTTTTACTACTAATAATTTTTCTTTTTACAAATAAAAATTTACTAAAAATTTATAAATTTAAGACCATTAATAAAATCTTTTCAATCGTATATTCAATTTTCTTTCATATTTTTTTACTGTTGAAAATTTTTTATTGTGAAATTTGATACTTTGCTTATTGTAAATTTTCATTATTTTCCTTGGATTTTAGTAATGACCAAAATTTTTAATTTAATAGTATTGAAATTTCACTTTTACTGTCTAACTTAAAAAGAAGGGAAGGAAACTGTTTTTTATGAACTGAAATATCTTTCATGTTTTGGTAGTTTTACTTGAACTCTTGACTGAACATTATAGTTTAATGAAAAGGTTTTTTTTTTTTTAATGTTTCATGATGAATGATGTATTTCTTTTTATATGCAACTTTCAATAATTCAAACTATACAGCAGTTAAACTTCTTTTTAGAAACATAATTGAAGATGGATATTTTCAGAATTGTGTAACATCAAGGGTGCATGTTTTAAAAAGTTTTTGTCATTTTGAGTTATAGTATTTATTTATTTAAATTTCTTGAGAAAATTTTATTCTACTACTAAAAAAAAAAAGTGGTTAACTTAAATAGGCAAAAGCATACTTATAACAAATTACTTTTTGGTGCTATTATAAGTTTATATGTAGTGTAATATTAAATTAATTTATAAAAGTATGTATGTTCTAAAATATATTTAAGTTTTTTTTCTTCAAATAATATATAAATGTAAATAAATTATTTATGAAATATTTATCCAAATGAAAGATATATTCATATTATAAAAAAATATGATACTGATCTTATATTCTTTTCCACTTGTGTATTTTCTAATCTGATGTTTTTAAAATTTTTTTATCAGAATTAATTACAATGGAATTTGAAATTAGAGGGTAGCTTCCATTTTCATCACAAACTTAAGTCAGGTACAGTGTTTAGAATGGTAACATTCAATGCATTTGATGATTTTTTTTCCATCACATATCTCATTTCATGGTAAGTATAAAGAATTTATATATGTGTTTTAAAATTTTAAATGACACTTTATGTGTCTGTTAATACATTATATGTAGTATAGTTTTTTTAATTTGAACTTTCCTTTCTGTATTAGAAAAATTCTCTTCTTGAGTAAAAATTCTTTATAAAAATAAAAGGTAAATTTTTTTGGAAATCTATTTACTGTCTTATGTAAAAAATTTTTTTGCAATTTTTAATTTGAACTTAAATAAAGGTTAATTTCTTAATTTTTCAAGTCTACCATGCATATTAGGATGTAATACTGCAATTTTAAGTATTTTAAATATTGTTCTAACAGTTTTTAGTTTTGATTCTTTATATTTGATTTGAAATGGGAAACTCCTTTCAGAACTATTAAAAACCATAAACTTTTTTTATTCTCTTTTTCTTTCATATTCTTTATTCTGAAACTATACAGCATTTCTTTCCAGTGATTGTGACTCAGACTTGCTGAAATAATATTGAAAAGCACATTCAAATTTTTCTCTTTAATCATTCAAGTAATCAATAGTTATGGCTATTTATGAGTGATTAATAATTCTTCCTAGAATTCATTGTACAAAAATCTTTAGCTATGAGAATATTTTTAACTATCGTTATTTATTAATATTTTTGATTACCTTTTTTCATTCATTCACATTCAAAAACTTCTGACAAAGGGATAATTTATTTGAATAATGCAATCGATTTATTATATTAATATTTAATGTTTTAAGTCTTTTTTCCTAGCTATTTGCCTGTATCCACTCTGTGTAACTTAATGTTAATACCAATTTACAATAGATGTTTTTTACAGCATATTTGATGCATTCATATTTAAATTTTTGTAAATAGGTTTATAGTAAATTAAGTTTATTAGATTCAAAAAAAGAAAATATTCAACTTTTAAATTTATTGTAAACTGGAATAATAATTATTAAATTGCAGTAATTATAATTAATTGCTATTTAAGTACATGTGTAAAAGGGGAACAGCTCCAATAAATTTGTGATCAAGATAATGTGAGGATTTTGACATAATGTATTTGGTTTTTTAAAGTATACAAAAATATGATTAAAAATTACCCTTCTGTTCATTAATATATACTTATTTAATATGAAGTGTACTTATTTTTAACTGTAAAAGGTTTGATAAAAAGGCATAAATTGTACATAGAGGAAATAATTCTGTCTTTTTATGTGATCTGCAGCAATTATGAAGAATAAAAAGTTTGATCCAACCCAAGTGGAAAAGTTAATATATATAGTTAAAATTAATATATAGTGAAAAATTTAATTTGTAAATAACAGTTAATAGGCAGTAAAGTTTGTTTTTAAATTTACACCCATTACTAAATTAAAATTATTAATTATAATATAATTTATGACATCTTTATGTTTGGAGAATTTCAGAATTTCTTTATATTTTCAAAGTTGCAAAAAGATGCTGATTTCTCTATAACTTCTTCCTTATTATTTCATCATGCATCAAATTTTGTAATCTCTAAAATAATATCTATTGTACCTGTTATGAAAAATTCAGTACCTGTGTACCATATGAAATAAATATCAAAAGAATTAATAATATATTAATTTTTTATCAGTAGTTTTAAAATTAAAATAAAGCATATGGTTTTTTTTTAAACCTGTGCTGTTTGTTAGTGAAAATTTTGCTGTTAGAAAATTGCAGATTCCTAGGTTGGTAGAAATTATAATTACTATACACTTTCACAAATATGCTGCAAAAAGTTTAACTTAATTATAATATCACTACTATACTTATGAATACACTCATAAATATGCTGAAAAAATGTTGACTTTGTTGCAATTACACTATCACACTTATGAATACATTTACACATATGTTACAAAAATGTGTTGTAGTAATAAAACTACCTCACTTTAGCTCTTATATTCCTGTTGCATTACCATGAAGAATATTTGTTAGTGATTTTCTCTTCTTGTTATCATTAATTGTTTTCAATACAAGAAAAGAATTTTTGTTCTTATGTAAATGTTAATCTTATTTTATAACATTTAGCATATTGAACTTTTTATTGAATTTTAATTTTAAACAATTACATTGATACTTATTTTTTAATTATTTTCTTTTCTTTAATTTTAGCACATTTCACTTATATTATTTTCACATAGTTTATTTCCTGTGAAAAGCAATCTTAGGTTGGGTATTCTTTCTTTTCATCTTATTATTTCTTCATAATTACTATTATTTAAAGTTTAGAAATAAATTGTCTAGATTTCTTAGTTATATAACAATTTCTGCTCTATGTTTTAGTTAGAACAGTGCAAGTTTTATTTATTCTGTATCCACTTAACTAACTTTAGAGAAATGCATCTGTTGGATTGACAATGTTTAATTAATTTTCTTATTATTTTAAGATAACTGTTATTCAAGTTGATTTGATTCATAGAACTTTTTGTTCTCATGACTTTAACTTTTTAACCATATGCCTGGCTTTGTTTTGAGATATTTTAGCATATTTTAATTCCCATGACACTCTTGAAACTCTTTAATAATGTACCATATGTACTAATATGAACACATATATAGTGGTTTTATTTTTGTTTATTTCTATGCTGTGCAAAAATTTTTACCAAATTTAAAAATGACTTTGCAACCTACTGTCAAACTTATCTAGCGCAGCATGCACAGTTTTATAATTTCTTTCATTGAATAATTACATTATTAACCCTTTAAGCAGTCAATTTTTTTACCAGAAATGCTTCCAAAAAAGGCATATTTTTCTTCCACAATTTTACTCATGAGAGAAGAATCAATGAATGTTTCCTAAAATTGTAGAACATCAGAAGTGTCATCAAATTGAATCGTGTCAACAGAAGGAATACTAGTAAATTTAAATCGAGGATAAGGAACAGGTTGGTTTTTCACATCAACCTCGGTAAAAATTCCTGCAGAAGTCTATTCTTCATCAGAGCTGAGCTCACTGCACGAATCATCAGAGGAATAATCCAAATAATTAGAAGAAATATCTGTATCTGTATTAGAATGTAGTTCATCATCTAACAAGAAAGTATTTTCGTTTATTCCATCCATAACTTCCATAAGAAAAAACAAGGTTTTAAATTCACAAGCGTTGAATACAGTAGAACAAAAATTTCAAAGAAATATTCCCGCTACAAAGAAAAAACCCGGATAAAAAGTATTTCAGTTACATGGACATCTATTAAAAAATATTAATACTAAATAGTCTCTTTACTATAATGAAAAATACGGGCAAACCAGAGAAGGAAAGGAGAAAATATCAATGCCCGTACGCCGTACGGGCAAACCAGTTGAGGCCAATTTTGGGTAGAACGTACACTGTACGGGCAAACCGCTTAAGGGGTTAATTGCAAAAGAAAAAAGGGATAGGAAAAATAATGTTAATTGCTATTTAAAAGAAATAAAATATGAGGAATCCTTGCTGTTTTTTACTAAAACTATTTTGAGTGGTTTCTCTTTCAATGAATGAAAACATTAATTGATGATTAAAGTTTTGATAAGTTCTTGAATATAAAATATATGACGAACTAAATAAAAGAAGAAAATGAATAGTTTGAAAGTGTTTACATGCCAGTTTCTCTTCATACGGTTACTGTTAAGGGAATAATGCTGTTTCTGCCAAGGTATTTAAAAATCACAAAATTAGTTTGCTGGTCCCTTACATTATATATTTCCAAATTAATAAATTCTCTAAAATTATTCTAGTCAAAAATGGTCTCCATTTTTCAATCAGAGCTCAGAAATAATTTAGATAAATTTCTTTTATTTAGATAAAATCAAATTTTCAGAAATACCGCCTATTTTGATCAGTATTTATTTCTTTATAGATTCATTAGTTTTTTTTATTTGCATTTCTTAATTTATGTACAATAGTTTAAATAAAACTTTTATAATATTAACTAAAGCATGTAAATTAAATTTTTTAAAAAAGATTAAATTTTAAGCAAACTAATAAATAAAGTATGATTAAAGTTTTAAATTTGATTAAATTTTTGAACATTTAAGACTATTTCAGTCACAATATATTTGATAAATTAATATTGCATATAAAAATACATATTTCCATGAGTAAGCAGGTTTCAGCATTTTTGGAATTGAATTTTAGAGTTCTTAAAATCAATTTCCTTTTATATGTGATAATTTTAATTTATTTTTTATTATACTTCTAGCAATTTTTGTGTAAAGATTTTTATTTTATTTTTAAATTAATTATTCTTACCAGTGTTTGTATTTTGTGTGATTCTTTATTTTATGCAATTCATTTTTTGTTTCAAACCTGTGTCATGTCTATATATTATATTTATTATTTGTTACATTTTATTTTATTGAATTGAAGATTTATGATGGACATTATGACTTTCCAAAAACATATTCAAATATTTATATTTATATATTTTTAATATATGTATATTTTCAAATATTTATTTTTTAAAAATAATTATATTTTTTAACCAAAGCTTGTGCGTAAATGTCCGTTACCATTTATGGTGACAGCAAATGAATTCTGAATTAAGAAATGATAAAAGTTTTGTAGAATTGCATTATATGACATCTGATGAATTAGATTTATACCAAACTATTTAGATCTCACACCATTAAGGAGATTACAGTATAATCTCTAACTGTTTTAAATTATTCTGTCCATTATAGACATTATAATTTAATATTTCACTCTCAATTTAAATGAAATTTCCTTAATTTTTAAAGATGTATGGCGGAATTCCAGAGTCAGTCACAAAAAAATTGTAAAATATTTTTATAAATATAGTGGACAACATTTTATATTTTTATGGTATAGTCTTTAGTAATTAATTCAATGTAATTACAAAAAAAAAAAAGTGCACCATTTTGAATATGAATATATATATATAATATATATATATATATACTGAAGTGACAAAAGTCATGGGATAGCAATATGCAAATATACAGATGGTAGTAGTATCGCAGCGAAAAAGTATAAATGCGCAGTTCGTTTTCCAGAGCTTTTATTTGTGTTCAAGTTATTCATGTGAACAGGTTTTTCGTGATTTATGGCGGCATGACGAGAATTAACAGACTTTGAACGTGGGATGTTAGTTGGAGCTAGACGCATGGGTCATTCTTAAAGGTTGTGTTCTAGTATTCTACTATGTTTCATAGTATAGAACATCATAAATGAGGGTTTGTTTCCCTTGTAAAATATATTATCAAAAATAAACAAAAATATTTTACAGGTATAGTATTCAAGATAATAAAATGATGATATAATATGAAAGATATATAAATATACAGTAAAATATAATGATTTATAGACATAGTTTATAATTGAAGCTGAAGTTTCATCATTTGATTTGTTCAATAATAAAAAAGCAATACACATTTTCCAATGGAAGTATAATCTTGGAATAATGTTGTTTAGAAATGATATATTATCACATATTGATGCATTTAGCAAAAGCTGAATGAAATTTGTGCACCATTCAATCAAATACATTCCCTTAATAAAGCTATAACTATGTACTAAGTAACTCTGAAGCAATAACTATAAATAGATAAAGGAAATTTTATATGCATTTAATGCACCCTTATGAAATTTCTATAAATTTCTTTTATTTTGTGAAATTTATATAAATTTTATAAAAATTTATATACATTTTATAAAATATGTTTATGGATGATCATCATAACAAAAAACAGGATTAATAAATTCATAAAATCGGGGATGATTTTATCGGTCTACAAATATAGTCGTTGTTTTCAAATTATCTGAAGAAATTTACGTAACTTATAAGATCAGATTAACATAGATAACAATGTATAATAAAAATTATTAACTTTTGTTCTCTCATTTTTATTTTAAAACTCATATTTTGTATTTATTCTCAAGTTAAAATACAATAATTTATTACATAAACCTAATCAGTTTTAAATTTTTACCTAACATCTGTCAATGTTTCTTACTACAAACAAGCCTGGATTAAGCTTTGTAAGAATCATTGGTCAATGAAAATTTTATGGATCCTATTCCCTCTTTAATTTTTAAAACCAGTGTTTTAAATTGATTTTAATTTAATTATTAATTAATTTTTTATTTGAACATTTTTTTTATGTAACAGATGTATTGACAAATTATAATAAGCAATCATTTATTTATGGATAATTTTCAAGTCAGTTGTCTTCAACATTTAGTGTATAACAGGGTTGCTTTGGCATTGAGAAAAGCAAGAAAATACATTTTTAATTTAAAGTTCCTCTGTAAAACACTTTGGATGAAAATTTAAAATTTTTTGTAAAAACTAGGAAAGTACAAATAATTTTAGATTTATCTATTTATTTATTTATTTTTCATCTACAGCATGTAAGTATTGCAAGATTGAAAAATCTCTGTCATTGTCTTTAAAACAAAACAGTAGCATTTGCAATTATCAAACCATTTCTCCTTACTTGCCTTTTCTTTTGCATAAATAATTTCAATTACCAACACTGAAAAAGTACCAGAACTGGAATAGTGACTGCAAACTACTTGTATATTAATAAAACTACTGAAATTAAAATTACACTTTTTAGCAGAGTGTTTTATATTCAAGAAAAAGTTAACAAAAAAATATTTGAATGCATATCCAAAAATTTTGATGCTGTTTCAAAATCTTCATTTTTTTTTTGAACTTAAATTTATTGAGTAACAATGCAGTATTATGTGAAAATGAACGGCTGATTTACTTCAATTTTTTTTTCTTCTGGGCTGCAAATTTCCTTGGCATATTTAAATTAGTTTTACAAATCAAAATAATTTGCAAAGCATTAGTTTTGCAAATTAAAATATTGTGAAAGGAAAAGAATGTTACTGACAATGGAAAGATCCATAGAAATTTGTGCCAAAATATATGAATTGACATTTTTTAAATACCAGCGGGTAACCGAGCTCCGCTCGGAGAAAACAGGTATCGAAGCTAACTCGAAGATTTAAATTTTCAATTGTGATTTATCAAAACAATACATGCCATAAGAAAATTTGTGGAACCATTGGTGAAAAGATAACCGGTTAAAGTGCACCATTGTAAACTATTCTAAACAAAGTTAGAGTTTGGAAAGGGAACTATTCTATACAAAGGTAAAGTAAAGGTAAAGATTGAAGTTCAATATTTTTGACAAATTTATTTAGAAAAACCAAACATATATACATACATAAGAAACATATTATAAACCTATAACAGCATAAACATAAAACTTTATTAGTTCGCCATATTGGCTATAAATGGCAGCCGGTTACCGCTTGAAAATTTAAGTAGCCATTATGGCGAACTAATAAAGTTTGAAAATATCCTATCTGTAACTCCGAACTGCTCGACCGTAGCGCTTCAAAACCGGCGCCAATCGATTCCACTTGGCCAAAAACCCCAGACCCCCAAGTTTACCGGAGTTTATTAATTCTGGGGCGATTTTCGACTTGGCAACCATTCCTCGTATTATAGTATTAGATTAAATTTTTTTTAAAGTTTTAATTAAATGGTTCACATTATGATAGCAAGAATATTATTTTGTATTTTATTTCATTCATCTGCCATTTTTTATTACTTTAAATTCAAGAGCATGAGGCAAGTGATCAATATTTTTTTCTCCTTAACATGTGATTTGTCATACTGAAATCCAGGCTATAAGTTAATTTTTTTCCCTGTATGTATAAACATTACTTTAATATACTATTATTGTAGCCAAAATTGAATTCTTGTTTAATTCTTTTAATTTTTTGCATTAATACAGACCAGAGGGTATTATTCTTTAATTATAACAAACTCATGACTGCTGTTCTTGTGTTTACTCAGACTGTATATCAGCATACATTTTTTAAATATCTTCTATGTAAGCTATAAGTATCTTGTTTATTGTAATTTGAATTAAAAGTGCTATTTAATTTAAAAGTATATATTAAAGAGATTTTTTTAAAAAACATAATCGAAAAAAAGTATTTGTATTAAATGTAAGGAAATTAGAAATTTAGATAAAATAAATTTTTAATTCATTCAGGGTCTTTGTTATTGAATAACACATTCTTTGAAGAAGTAATACAAAGATATGAAAGGAAATTTAAACCTTTAGTCCAAAATATCGTATCATGCTGTTTATGCTCAATTTGAATATTTTAGTTTAAATTTAAAATTTATTCTGAATTATATTACAGCGATAATAGGCACACAGAAATGTATTTGATATAATCACATTTTTAAATCTACTAATTAAACGATGAAAAGTATTGCTGCTCAATATAATTAAAAACATTTTGAGATATTTATTAAAATTAGAGTAAAAACTTGTAAGACTGACGTCAGTGTAAAGTGGTTAGGTAACCCTGTAAACCTTTTTAAAAAAAAAAATAATTTGAAATGCTTTAAAAATGAACTGAAAGCATTAAAATTTTGATTAATCTTTAATTAAATATCTAATTAGAATTTTACAAAGTACTTTCTTATTAAATACTGCATAAATTCTTACTAAATAAATACTTGGCAAATTTGGTAGCTTAGGGCCTAATGATCTGTCCTATTTTCTTTCTACAAATTTTAATCATGCATCACACGATGTATTGATTGTATGTTAGCCTACAAATATCATGTTAAAAATGATGAAACAATTTTGGAATCTGTGTATTTATCTCACTTAAATTTTTTGCAACTATGTTCTGCTCTTAGCTGACGATTTGATCGTGGATGTGTTGCATTAAAAAAATAATTAAGACATTTTAACGTCTTAATAATATTAAAAATAACGTGTGTTGGCAATTAAAAAAGTATATTGAGGGAAATAATTTAAGATTTCGTTAATACTTGCATAAACAATAACCTCACCCTGATAGCTTATCTTAAGTAAAGCTTACTTAATGGCCAATCGAGTTGATAATCCGAGTTTATGTGCAGACAATGAAGATTTATTTGTCTACCATTGGATTAATTAAACTCTAGAAATCATTATTCCATTGCTTTTATGTCAGTAAATGCTATTTACTGATTTAAAATAGGAACTAATTTATATCTAACCGTGTTACAAATAATGCTTGGAGAACTATAAAAAGCAGTTTATAATCCATTGGTGCTTTTGATGTCTGCTACATTAATTAGAATTTTGATTGTCTCTTATTTGTTTTTTCGATATAAAATGTACTGTTCATCGAGTATTCTTCCCTTTATACTCGAATTAGAATAATTTATTACTTTTTTTCGAAGACTTAGTGTCTACTCAAGTCTTATTCTTGCTAAAATAACAAAATTTGTTGTATAAGTGGAAATTGCTATATTTCCCCCTGAAATTGTATTGAAAACATGACTTCATTCTCAGTAATTTAGCTTTCGAGTTGGGAAGTAAGAAACTGGTTTACAGATCGTTTTAATTATTTAGTCATGTGAAGGTTGCCACAAGCTCGGATTAGCTCTTAAGAGGGACATTGAAGTTTAATAGATCATTTTTTGTCGTGTTAAATTTATAGGATAGGCTAATAAAAAGTATATTAAAATATTTTTTAAAAAATTCATTAAAAATAGAAGCTTAAGTTATGCGTTAAAACACTGATACCATTAGAAAGCTAATTTTTAAATCTTTAATTTGATGTAAAAATTATTTTTGTAGAATAATATTTTCGGAAGTTATAGCGAAAAAACGTCGAAATTTCGCTTAATTTTTAATTAATTCAGATCCAATTTAAAAATTCGAAAAAAGGGCTCCGAGCTGCACATTCCCGACCCCCAAAGTGTACATGTACCAAATTTGGTAGCTGTAGGTCTTACAGTTTGGCCTGCAGAGCGCCAACGCACGCACGCACGCACGCACGCACGCACGCACGCACGCACGCACGCACGCACGCAC
>JAPMOQ010005397.1:809153-850995 GCA_026543055.1 Argiope trifasciata | reverse complement strand
CACGCACGCACGCACGCACGCACGCACGCACGCACGCACGCACGCACACACACACACACACACACACACACACACACACACACACACACACACACACACACACACACACACACACACACACACACACACACACACACATTGAGCACTATTATAAGTATAGATATATTTCAATTTAAGGTCCAACGGCTAATTTGTAAAACTTAATAATAAAAATGCATCTATAAAAAGGATCTAAACCAAGTAAATAACTACATAGTATGTAACTTGAATCCATAAATGCTTTAAAAAAATGAAGAATGTTTAGCTTCTAAATAAACTGAGATAAACTTCAATTTACTCAGTCTCTAAAACTGACTGATTCATGAATATTTGAAGATCACTATTCAATAAAAGAGGGGAATCTGAGAAATTTTTGTTGAATAAGTCTTGAGATACTATATAAATTATGAAAATTATTTTGTAGGACATGTAAGACCCAAATGTCGATGAACTTCTTTTTCAATATTGACATTAGAAAAAAATTTAATGTTTCAGTAAAAATGTTTTATATTAATTGCTGCTTAATCATATGCAACTGACAGATAATTAGAGAGAAATGTACTATTACATAACGGACTTGCTTATAAATTATCTGATTATCAAAATTTGATCCTTAAAAATATTTTTATGAAGTAGTTATTAAAAGACGTTACACTGACAAGTCACATAAAGTATTTAATTGACAATGACAAGTCTCATAAAGTATTTAATTGACAGTGACAAGTCACATAAAGTATTTAACTGACAATGGCAAATGACATAAAGTATTAATTTGACAATGACGTTAAATCAAATATTTAACTGATAATTTTAAACAGGAGTAAGATTGGCGAATCAACTGGTCACCAAAAGCGGCTAGTATGAAAATAAATTACTAAATTTTTTAAAAAACTCGTCAAAGACTGACAACTTTATCTTATGCAAATTGTACTTATTATAAAGAATGCAGTGAGTAAAAATTATAAAGGAAGTGCATATTATATGGCAGAATACAATTAGAATAAAATGATTATTAAATTGAACATACCTACTTTTATTAAAAAATTTTTGGAATAGGTACATAACTTCAATAAAAATTATAATTCATTAAAAATATATTGAAAACAAACAAAAAAACAGCAACGAAACTGATGAATTCAGAAAAGTGCTTTTTATCAGAGTTCTAAAAAGTTATTAAACTACAAAATATAAGAGTAATAAAACGTTTTATCAAAATTTGAAGGATGAAAAAAATATGAAAAGCGTGAGGCGCTGAAGATATACAGAATGAAGAAATTAACTAACATTTATTATCATACGGTAAAAACTTTCTGCACACTTCTTAAAATAAAAATAATAAAAAGAAGAAAGAAAGGAAAAAAACGGTATTAAAATTTCAATTTATTTAGAGAATTTCTATCGTGACTTCATATCTGTACTTTTGTTTTAATGTTTCCAGATTTTGGGGGAATATACGCGTGAGTAGCTAAGTCGACCTCCTGGACCTAGATGGCGCTACTGAAAATGAACAATATGTACAATTCGTATTATATCGTAATGGCTCGTTAGTCAGACAAAACATAAAAATAACATACTCGGACAAAAAATAAAAATAAATCTGCACGACCACGTTATGAGTGAAGGGTAAAAAATTATTTTTTATCAGTAGGATTTTAGCTTTTAAATAAGAAGGGATAAACTTCCGTCAATTCTGTCTCTAAAACTGACTGATTTGTTTAAACTTCACTATTCATTAAAAACGAGTAATTTTAAACCGCTTCATCGGCCATTCCAAAGATGATACCCAGGATACCAACTTCCAGGATTTCTCAAGACTGACTGGCCTAAGAATGAAAATGTTGAATGTTTCAAACATTTCTATTCAAAATTTCATAAGTCGATCAAATTTCATAGCAGAATATAGAAACCTTCATTTATTCATTTGAAAGTCGAAATGTCAATAATATTTCGTAGAACATGATTCCTTATAAGTAAAAAATGTATAAAATTTAGACAATAATTTTTTAAATTATAATTATAGACCAAAATAAAATGAAATATTGTAATTCGCAATATTTGTCTTTTTGAAGTAAAACTAAAACCTGAATTATATGATGAATCTTTGTTGAATAATTCTTGAAATATTTCATAAATTATTGTAATTATTCAGTAGTACACATAATTGAAAAAAAAAATGCTAGGTTTCGGTAAAAAAAATGTTTTTATATCAGTTTGCAGTTTAATCTTTTACACTTTAATTTAAAATTGAAATTTTGCGAAGGCTTAAGGCCTTTATCCTTTCATGAGTGCATTATACACTGAAGTGACAAAAGTCATGGGATAGCAATATACAAATATACAGATGGCAGTAGTATAGCAGCGAAAAAGTATAAATGCGAAGTTCGTGTTCCAGAGCTTTCATTTGTGTTCAAGTTATTCATGTGAACAGGTTTTTCGTGATGTATGGCGGCACGTCGAGAATTAACAGACTTTGAACGTGGAATGTTAGTTGGAGCTAGACGCATGGGTCATTCCATTGCGGATATCGTTAGAGAATTCAACATTCCGAGATCCACGGTATCAAGAGTGTGCCGAGAGTATGGAAATTTCAAGCATCACATTCCATCATGGACAGCGCAGTGGGCGACCACCTGCACTTAACGACCGAGACCGCCGACGTCTGTGTAGAATGGTCAATGTTTATAGACACGCAACACTTCGTCAAATAACTGCAGGAATCAATGTGGGAGGTAAGAGGGACGTGTCCGATAGGACTGTGCGGCGAAATTTGTCTTCCTTGGGCTATGACAGCAGAAGACCGACTCGAGTGCCTTTACTGACAGCACGACATCGCCTGCAGCGACTCTCCTGGGCTCGTGAGCATATCGACTGATCCCTAGACCAGTGGAAAACCGTGACGTGGTCAGATGAGTCACGATTTCAGTTGTTACGAGCTGATGGTAGAGTTCGAGTGTGGCGCAGACCCCACGAAGCCATGGACCCAAACTGTCAGCAAGGCACTGTTCAAGCTGGTGGTTGCTGCATAATGGTGTGGGCTGTTTTTACATGGCACGGACTTGGTCCTCTGGTGCAACTGAACCGATCATTGACTGGAAATGGTTATGCTCAGCTGCTTGCAGATCACTTGCAGCCATTCATGGACTTCACGTACCCACACAACGATGGGATTTTTATGGATGACAATGCGCCATGTCACCGGACCAGAACTGTTCGCGATTGGTTTGAAGAACATTCCGGACAATTCCAGCGTATAATCTGGCCACCTAGATCGCCCGATATGAATCCCATCGAGCATTTATAGGACATCATCGAAAGGTCCGAAAGTTATATGTTAAAATACTTATACCATTAGTAAGCTAATTTTTAAAAATCCTTAATTTGATGTAAAAATCATCTTTATATTTTCGGAAAACAAAGTGGAAAAACGTAGAAATGTACAGAAATATACATCTACCAAATTTGGTAGGCCTGGTCTGTAGAGCACCAACACACATACACATATTGAGCTTTATTATGTTTAGATTAATTTTTTTTTTACTTCAATAACTTTGTGGAAATGCATTTTTTATGTACCTATTTGTCTTTATGTACCTAAAACTGTCTGGTTTTCACGCTTACACGTAATATTATTGAAGCAGACTTACAGTATAAATATTTTGGTAATCAAGGGAACATAATGAAACTAAAGACTGATTTCATTTGATATAATGTTAGTACAATCCTAATCTTTTATAATGGTTTGAGTTTGTATATTTTACAAATTTATTTATGTGGCAACTCGAAAATTTATGCGTTCTTTTCGGGACCATCTACCTAGTTAGATGACCCTTTCTTTGCAATCACTTGACTATTATAGAGAAAGGATATGGCATTGATCTTATGAAATATATGGTTTCGTGCTATTATTGTACATATTATTTGTAACGCTCAGGCGCATGTTCCGGTAGTCTATCTGCTTTTTTAAATCGAACCAAGTGAGGTTTCATATCAACTTAACGGCTCTAGACTGTCTAATCAGAAATTTGAAATTGATTTAAATCTTTTGATAATTGAATATTAAAATTATTAAAATATTGCATTGTTGCTAAAAGAACAAAATTGCCAAGAAATGCAGAATTAGAACACATAAAAAAAGCGAGTGAAAAATTGATTACGAAATTCTATTTTTATCTACATAAAGAAATCAAATGAAATAAATGGGCTTAAATAACATATTTGTGGAACTGATTTTTTGCTAATATCTCATACTTCAAATTACGAAAAATGCCATTACTTTTCTATAGGAACGACTATAATGCGATAATTAATAGCAGATATGCATAACTTCACCTTCATAAGTGCAAATTTTTCTGAGAAATGTTTATTTATTACGAAATTTTCTTTAAAAAGTGGATATTTATTACGAAATTTTCTGATAAATGTATATTTATTACAGCATTTTCTGAGAAATTTAATTAAGAGGCTCTCATTTCCTTGAACTGTGAGACCAAAATAGGCGAAATAATCAGCGACAATTTTTTCATTCGTGCTGTGTTTCAAGTTGTCTGAGCAATGTGGATTCGCTATATGAGGCCAATTAACTTAAATCGTTTCATATATCCAGATTAGATTGCATATGAGAAACTAATTGCCCGTTTACCGCTCAGCTGGTATTAAAGATTGATTAAATCACTGCGTTTCTTACGCTTACTACAGCTGGTTGATATTGCATTTCCTCCTATAAATAATTAGCATGTTTATTTTTGAAACATTGATAGTTTTGAAAACTGCAGCTTGAAAAACTGTCATGGGTGTTCAGGAATGTTATTTTTAATTTTAAGGATAACACTTCATTTGGAAAAGCACTGATATTTAAAAATAGTTATGTATAAATATTTTTGAAAGATAGTTTCATTTTAATTTTTTGGAAAGATTTAAGAGAACATTGTATCCAAAGCTTCTAAATATTTAATGTATAATATTGGTTTACATATTTTCTTATTCTCTATGAATGATGATAAAATTTTGTTGGTAATGTAGCGAATTGAGAGTCATCCAAATCTATCTATGTAGAAGTTAAACAATGCAAAATTAATGTTGAAGTGGGAAAATGCCTAGAAACATGAATACTAATGGAAAAGAAAAAAACGTAAAACCGATACAGTTAAGATAAAAAGTGACAATGTAGAATTTTTGATTTGGCAATATTTGTTACCATATTGTTTTAGATGACATAAATTATTTCATAACTTCTCCGATAGATGTCGCCCTAGGAATTCAATGTACTTGGAATTATTTATTTTCGCAATACCATGGGTTTTAACTCAATATTTTAAACAGCATTCTGAATTTTACATGCATTATTTTTTAAAATGTGTTTTTAAAAACTTGTCGAAATTTAACATTTATTTTCTTAGAAAGTTATTTTAATGTATATAGAAAAAGAAACTTTGCATTCTTTATATTATTGAAGATCTGTAATATTATGGATGATATTATCAATTTTTATATTTAAATAGAGGTGACTTGCTTAGTAAATAGGATATTTGATTTAAGTCTGGCTTGTTTGCTTGCTAGATATTGAAGAATTCGAATCTTAGCAAGATATTTATTCTCGGGAAAGCCGATTTAAAATTAATAATGGATGCTTATATACACTGTTAAAAAATAAATAATAAGGAGTGTAATACAACTGAAAGAATTACTGTGAAATAGATTACAACAGATGAAAAAAAATTTGATCGCGTAATAAAGTGCTCATGTAATTGAGAATTCCAAAATATTTATTTTTTTAGCAACAAACATTTAATATCAGGATTTATAAACGTATATGTAGAAGCTAAATTCTTTTGGATTCCTAATTCTATTTTCAAGTATATCTGAATGGGGCTGAAAATCTATGGAGATAGGACAAAACTTTTCAGTCCGTTTTAAAAGCGTATTATATTATTATTTTTTATTTAAACAATTTTTCTGCTTTTTAGTTTTTTGTGAAATTTTGCAGTAATTTTAAAATAGTTTTCCCGATGACCTAAACATAATCATAAATTTTGTACCGATAATACTTAACCGAATTGACATGGCATTATTATCCAGTTTAGAGTTATGTTTAAAGTTTCAAGTCGCTGGTTCATTGGAAAGTTGTATATTATTTAATTTCTTTAAAATTGATTGCAAAATTTGTACCAAATATACAAATAAATAATAAAACAAGAAAGAGAATTAATAAAAACAATAAATCATTATCATTTGTATCATAATAATCAAATCATAATAATTTAAATGTGTGATCAAATAAACACAATATCGAATTTGAATTCTCTGAGTTTAGAAACTCTAATTTTTTACACGATAGCTATTCAGATTAATGAATATTTCCTAAAAGCAAAAGATTTTGTGCAACAAAATTTAACAATTATTTAGCAATATGGAAATTAAGGTAGGATTATCCTTTGTTATATCTGGATATACGAATCTGTTCACCTGAATAATAATCAATTACGATATCAACACAAAAAATTAAGTGGGATATTAAGGGCCATATCTTGCCTCAGCAAAGTTTTCTAGTATTAAATAGTGTTTACATTCAGCCAGCCAACAATCCTTTAATTAAGATCCCTGTATAAAGTGCACAGTAACAAACTGAGACGAGCACTTGCTATTGTCCATTCTATCAGAGCATATTTTGTACGCATGTGTGAATTTACTGGAATCTTATAAACGCCTGAGTGTAAATCTATCTTTAGATACGTCCCGTTATCGGTGTGAGGCAATTAGACATTATATCATTTATTGAATTTCCAGAAGAAGTGAGGAGATTGAGTCCTTATAATTCAACTTCTCATTCACGTACCCCTCTGGAGGTAACTACCAATCAAATATTATAAAAAGAATAATTTATGCATTGTTCCAGATTTGAAGAATGCAACATATAGCAGCTAAATGGAGGACAACAAAATCGAGAATTTAACAAACAACGACACAGTTTGAAAAAATGGTGTTAGTTTTGTTACCACGCAGCCAGTGTTCCAAGTTCATTTTATTGTACGATTTAAACACACGCTAAGTTGTGGGGGAAGCTGGTAATATTAAATGAAAGTGGGCAACAATTTCCCTCGCGTGCGAATAAGTTCTAAGTTTTCATCAAAATACTCTCCGTTTTCGAATTATGTGATAATTTGAATGATTAAAGATATTTATAAGCCATTTTTAAATATTCGTTCCACTCTATGAATATTGTGCCGTGATTTTCGATTTATTTCACATCACTGTGAGCGAATTTATCTCTGGATTTTTTTAAAATTTTGCCAAAAGCAATACACCAGGAAAGTATGTCATCCAAGTATTCAACAAGATACATAGTCCTGGCTTGAAATATTTGTTTGGTTTCTGTATTTTACTTACCAATGAATTCTGTATTTTACTTACAATGAACTTCGTGGTGTGTTCGTAGAAGCAGAGCAATTTAGTATGTCATTCAAATCTATTTTTAAATTTAAAATATAACACAAATTAAAATTTTTTAACATTTTTTAGAAAAATTCTATGTTTTTCATTTTATAATCTTTATATTTTCGAAGGATATTTTCAATAAAAATATTTATGCTTGCATATAACACGGCAGTTTAGTAACTAAAATAAATATTGTGTGTGATTTTATTTTTATAAAGTAGCGAGAAAAATATTAAATTCCACTATTTTATAAAAATAAAATCGATACAAAAATGATAGAAAATGAATGGAAAAAATGATGGAAAATGAATGGAAAAAATGATAGGAAATGAATGGAAAAATATATTTTAAATAGATTTTTATTAGCATTATGAACCATAAAATGTTTTTATTTTATTTTTTTTGCCTTAGGATTTATTATTTTATCTTGAAATCAGATTTTCCCTCATATTTACAACCAGATGGTGCAACTCGTATGAGCTCACAACTTAATTTAATTAATCAATTATTGATTATCAAGTTATTAAAATATCCCTGCCACCCAAAATTCTCACGTTTATAAAATTTTAAAATTGATGTTTGCAGATTTTAATTTTTCCCCCTAATTTCGAATAACAGATTACATTATTAACTTGAAGGTCAAATCGTTTTCATTGTTTTATCAAATATTTAATCGTGGCATTTTCTTTCATTGTTAAAAGCTAAAGACGGATTTCGTTTAGTATCTCAGTATTTTACAAAACGAATAAATCGAGAATTTACAATATTGTGGTAGTTAGAAGAAGTACCAAGCATTTGCGTATTTAATAGTGCTGAGATATGAGTGCTGGACCAGCATCCATTCCGAAAATTCATTAGCGCAATAAATAGAATACATGTCAGACTATTAAAAATAAACAAGACTTTAATATCTGATAGTATTTATCTTTCCATATAACCTGTACAGCCTTTAAGAATTTTTATAACGTACAAAAGTAAAAAGAGATATTTTCTTCTTTGATTAACTATTAATTGGAATGTTTGAATTTTATTTTCTGTTTGTACGTCTTTCAATAACAAAAATAGGTTTATTTTTTTAGAAATGCATAATACTGTTTGATATAGGCTACATTCGGGATGAAGTTTTTTAATAACTTATATTTTAGAGTATTTGCATAAAAATGATTGAAGAAGCATTTATGGAAACAAAATATATTTGTTAAAAAGCAAAAGTTCTTAAAGTTCAAAACAAGATTTTTTTGTCTGGAAAGAGGTATGAAGCAAAACTCTTCTAGTTTAGAAGTTTATAAAATTATTTACTTAAAAATTTGCTGATAGGTTAAGAAATATATAATATAATTCCTGAACTAAAAAAAAATAAACCGCATTTCTATCTATTCTTTAAATATTTGGGTTCGACTGAAAAACAAAACAAAATTTTCGAACATGAATTTTTCTATTTTTTCACTTTCTGAAGCACTAAAACAACTATAAAATATGTCTAAATGGATAGATTACTTATTCTCTAGCTAAAGAACTATAGAACGCTGTCCCCTACTTTAAATATCTTAAAATTTTATGAATAGCCTAAGACAGGCATTCGACGTTTTCATATTATTTTAATTATTAAAAAAAAAGCCGATTTGATTTGCGTGTGCTAATGAGTGATGTCAATCAAGAGGTGTTTTTACCTTTATCAGATCATTATATAAAAAAAGCGAAAAATTCTTTTTAATTTGATTCTTTGTAACAATGCCATCAACAATGGCCTATACCCCGGGGGGTGGGAAAGAAAAGGCTCCAAAATTACTCCACCCCGGTGCTTTCAGATACATTCTGATGTAAAGGGAGCTAATAAGGGTGTGGTGAGGTGTGGTTGAACTTGAGAATAAAGTGCTTTCGTAATTTTTTGCACATTTGGGTTTCACCGCTTCTAATGCTCTAAGTCCATTTCAATCCTTCGACATAAAAAAAAGTTATGTCGATGCTCATTTGCTAAATGTTATGTTATTGTAAATAAGCTTTTGGCAACTGATTACATTCTGTTATTGCGCTTTGTTATTATCGCTTTTTTTTAATAACAGAGCTGTGTGTGTGAATTTGAGGAAGGATATACCTTCGATTTCGATATCGTTTTTCCTTTTTTGAACAATGGTTTATTAGAAAAATAGTTGTTTAGTGTTAATGATTTTTCGAGTGAATTTCGAAATCAGGGTACACCTCTGATTTAGCACTGATTAGCTGAACACATTCAATGCACGAATTACAAAAATAATTTACTCTCAAATTGATTATTGAAGCTATCTGTTTAAAGTTTCTCCTTCCTTTTGTGATTTATCTGCAGTATTTTTTTCAAATATAATTTAGGCTTAGCTTTGATTGAGATTCATTGACCATTTTGATTGAATCCATTTTAAGAGAATGAGTTTTTAAAATATACAATGGACTCTATTCCAGAAATTTACTTTTTGTTCTTAATGTGTGTCATTTTTTTTTCACTGACAGATCATGGTATTATGTAATCTTTAGCAAAATTACGTTGTTTCAGTCCCACTGGTGTGCTGTGGAGGAGGATACCAACTGAGGTGTCATCCTCAACGTTTGACCGCGGTTCCAAATTATGAGGTCCGCTCCAAAATAACCTTTGTGTTACTTTAAAACAGAACGTTAATATAACTAAACTAAACTATGTTGTTACAGAAAATATTCGACATTCGACAAGTCTAACACTGCTCTCACCGTTTACCAGCAGATTTTTGCGCACCATCGAGAAGTATATCAAAATTTCAGTCCAGTATTCACAAATAGTTCAAAATGCTCTTATACTTCATTTGCTTGTGTTTTTATTAACTCCATAATCTCATTCGAACGTCATCCATTATATTTGGTTTTTACTGCAGAAATTTTTGCTATCCTTTATGCATTGATTTCTAATGGTTCCCCCGACAATTATGTTATTTATTGAGACTCATTGTGTGCTTTGGAGTCATTAACATCACTCCATCATTTTAATCACGCATTAAATTTTAAAATTCATGATAGTCTTGCATGTAAACACTATTCACTACTATTCTGCTGGGTTTTCTTGCATGTAGGTATACCTGGCAATGAATTAGCTAACGAGGTAGCGAAATCAGCTACCAGTCTTTTAAATGATTATGTTCCTTTTAATAACATCAAGTGACAAATAAAAACCATTCTAAATTTGGAATGGCAATTAGAATGGGCTAGTAAAGAGGCAAGCAAGCTTCATTCTATCAAATATTACTTCGAATTTGGACCCATTTTAAATAGCAGAAAATTGGATACAATTATTACCCGTTTAAGAACTGGCCATATTAGACTTACACATAGGCATTTGCTGTTGGGAGAGCCAGTCCCTCGATGTACTACATGCCAATGTCTTTTGACAATTCGGCACATTCTTATAGAATGCCCACGTTTTAATTCCCAACGAATTCAGTGTTTTCTTTCCCCTCACTTTGTTTTAAAAGACATTCTTCATAAAGTGCCTCATCCACAACTATTTAACTTTTTAAAAATGATCGGTTCCTTTGTTCAGTCTCTTTTAATGCTTCAAATCTATACAACAGTTTATTTTTTCTTTTAAACCTGGAATAGAGTATTTGTGCCATTGTGCAAAGACTTTGATTAACCTTTCAAAATGTGACCATGCGCCTTTTTATGAACCATATGTTTGCATACCCCTTGAGACTGGTGGTGCATAATCAGAATTGGTTTTAATGCCAGTAAACTGTATCAATCTCAAACTCAGAAAATATTCGGTAATATTCCAAGTGAATAACGGGGATTTGACGAATTTGAACGTACATATAATTTTGCCTTTTTTGGTAGTTTTTCTGCGATTTTTCTCTTTTTTCCGGTTACCGATTATTTGGCTTTTGGGTGATTTTTTTTGTTGCATCCGTATAACGGGAAAGTACCAAATATTCACTCCAAAATATGTTAATTGCTCGACTGCAAAGAACAACTTGAATGTATACACATAATCTCTTTGTTCGCATAGCAGAAACGATGTGGGAACAAGGGTAATGTGGGTTCTAATCTTTGTGTCAAAGTTTCAAATATTGCAACTTTAAAAATTACCCTTTTCCTAAAAATTTATAATGATTTCTACTTTTGAATTTTTTTACTGAAATTTGTGGCTTATATCTTTTTTTCAGTCATCTCATTTTGATATTTACCTGAAACACTTGCAGTCTCTTGTATATTTTTAGGTAGATTCCTATAGCTAATGCAATGATTAGCATGATAAGACTTCGAGAATACTTTTTTCCCCCAGTTTTTTTATCTATTACGATCCTTAGAACCCAAAAAACCACGTATATAGCACTTTGCCTGCGTTATCTTGTGAACAAGATATCTAGTACAATTTCCTGTCCACAAGATAAAGCGGGCAGCGTGCTATATGTTTGAATTTTAGCTGACTCGCAACAAGTTGTCAGAAATATAAAAATTTCAGGTGCATTCGTAAATGGGCTATCTTATTCCAAAAGGGCAATGGATAATTGTTGAAATTTCCATTTCACAATAACTTCTTTAATACTGAACCCAATGAGCGAAATTAGCCCATTTAGATGAACCACTTTTGTATTTAAAGGTTTTCGACAGTTGCACTGTCTTTGAAGTTAGGGTCTAAAGAGTAATATTAAAGCCCTCATTCTAACATCAGCAATTTGTGTTGCCAGAGAGTAACTTAAATGTAAAAGCCTTCCTTTGTCTTCTAGCTTGCAACGATTAAAAAAATTTTTTTAGCTGTATAAATCAGTTATTCAAATAGAACCAATTAATTTTTATACAGAGAAGTGCTATTTTGTGGAAATGGGAAATTTTAAAACAGCTCTCCACCCTTATTTGGAATAGATTAGACTTTATATTCTCTTATAATATATTCGCTCTTATGCACTCGCTGAAATGATCGCAATTATGCAATTAGGAATTCTTTTGACATAAAAGTGTTTTCGAAAAGTATGGCGGCCTACAATTCTTTTTAAAACGTAATTGTTGTATAATTAGTGGTCTGTTGTGTTCATTTAAT
This sequence comes from Argiope trifasciata, assembly GCA_026543055.1. Lineage (NCBI taxonomy): Eukaryota > Metazoa > Arthropoda > Arachnida > Araneae > Araneidae > Argiope > Argiope trifasciata. The sequence continues at coordinate 838,487 of JAPMOQ010005397.1, read as the reverse complement.
TCACGTTTCCCTGTCTTACAATCATTCATCCCACGCGACAAAAGAAATCTAAATTAGGGTTGGTTCTTAAACGTTTATCGCAATTTTTGACATTTAGAGTTGATTCTTACAGCAGCTTTTTACAGAAAGATTTTCTGGGAGAAGTAATTAGACTTTTTTTTGAAAATTAAGGGCAAAAGTTTATAACCAGCGTAGATATGTAATTGTCTGCATAAAATTACTTTTGAACAATTACTTCGGGAATTATTATAATTGAATATATTTATATAGGAATGAAGGCCTCGATAGCCTCATTGGTAGAGCGTTGGATTTGCATCTCTTGAGTTGTGAGTTCAAACCTCACCGGTCGAAGACTCCCCGTGTGCGTGGTGGCTGACGCACATATAATACTGTCGTGGTCACAAAGTCCTACATGTCGAGAGTAATATACTGGTTCAGAGGTGATTGTGTTCGTATCTAACTCTAAATATGATCTGTGGATGACGGAATGAAATGCATGAATGAAGTCCACCCCTGTGAAAAGGGTTGTGACGCGTGAGTAGCTAAGTCGTACTTTTGGTTCTAGATGGCGCTACTGAAAAACAAGAGATGCTCTCTTGGTTTAAAATCGCTGATTTCTTTAGCGGACTTGTCCATGACAGTTGCCATTAAAACAGCAACATACACGGGGTAAATAGGCTTTTTCTATTATTGAATTGGAACATTTATTTTTGTATAGTTATGCGATAGCGGAAAACTGATCATGAATATGACTATGCTGTTATTAAAAATTAAGTTTTTCATGAAGCTATTTATCATCATATGAATTACAATGCATATTTATTTATTTTATACTGGATGATTATAAAAAAAATAACTATTCCGATATATAAGGCTGTAACTCTTATACTGTTACAGAACACAGAAAAGGCATAAAATTTTGGTTCAAGATATTTTGAGGTATGCGCTTAAGAATTACATGAAAAACTACAATGGCACTCTAACAGTTATGGGTATAGTGACAAAATTTTGAATTGGCAATACCAATAATTTTTTTTATTGGAATATGTTTTCCATCTTGAAAATAATAAATATCGTTGGGACGGTATCTGTAGTCAGAAAATCCCCAGCTGTAGACAGATTTAGAATGCAAACAATAATAGAAGAGAAGAAATTTGTGTTTACTAGACAGTTTGAGATAACGAGATATTGCAGATGGTCTCCTTTCGGGTCCTGGGGCATCTATAGTTAAAAAACACACGTGGAAATTTCTCGTCCAGAAGACAGTGATAGTGCTTCCAGAGACAATAGAACATGCAAACATCTGGATGCCGAATTTCCCTATTGTAAGCGGACCACATGTTCCAGATTTTTTCGGCGCGCCTTAATTACCTTCTGACGACAGACTGGTGTCCTGAAATGGCCCTTTGCTGGACATGATTGGCAGGAAGAGAGGACCGGTGGCCATTGAGGAAGAAGAGGCGGAGACTGTCGCTGAGATATAATAAGCAGAGTTTTTTTGGAGAGAAGGATTTCTGGGAGACAGCTGAAGTAAGCCCACGAGTCCGGTAGATTTGGAGCTCCGCCTGAAATGATGACCCGTGAATTAACATGGGTGTTGTGTGTACTATTTAATGGATAACTGATCTTCAAGTAAAACCCTTCAACTTGGACTGTTGTGATGTATATAGCAACTATTTAATTAAGATAAGAACGAGTTGTTCATTGTACATATATATTGCTGTAAAATAAAGAAGTGTCTAAAATTTCTGAGTATTCTTTGATCTATCGAGATCAAGACATTACAGAAACAACAGAAAGCAAACCATTTTTTTGTGTGTTTCACAAATTTTCTAGGTAGATGGAGCTTAGAACCAAAGTCGAACATACCGAAAAGAATTTGTTGAACGTCACGTCTCTGATAAACACTACAAAATTGTTTTCTCCTTTCTTCTTAATCTGTCTAGCGCTGGTGATTTTTGTGCTACAGATACCGTTCAACGTTATTTATTGTTTTTTGCTAAGGAGAATATATATTCCAATAAAAAGAAGTTGGTGTTGCCATTTGAAAATTTTGTTACTGTAAGCGTATCTGCTAGAGTTTAACTGTTATTTTTCATGTGAGTTTTGAGCGCATATCTCAAAATACAATCATGTCCATAAATTAAGGGTAAAGTTCAGGAAAAGGAAGATTCAGTCGACTGGATTATCAGCGAAGCAAAGTCGGCAACTGCTGACGAATCAGTAACTTTTGTTAGTCCAAAGGTTTCAAGATTTTTAGGGTAATCTTTTTCTGCTTTTTAAACTGGTCCTTATGAGATATGCATTCAAGCTTATAAAATTGAAATGAAGTGACATTACACTTCTGTGTGTCATTTTTAGAATAATATTAATGTTATCGAATTTGATGAGAGTTTATTTTAGTGCAATTTTTTTTCACTTTTCTGGCTGATTAACTCAGCCAGAAAAGGGAGAAACTTTAAAATATATAAACTGTGTTAAAAATTTGTGCGCTTTTTTATTATTATTTCTTTCAAAATTACTTTCTACTTAATTTCTGGTCTTAAAAAGAAAGTTATTTTCTTCTATGATGTACTTTTAATGAGTTTTTTTTTCTCATTTCAGTTTGCCACAGTATTTTTTGATTGAAATTTGCATTGTCTAAGAATTCCTACAGAGATTATTTTTGGCCTTATTTGAATTCTCTGATTCCTCATTTTGGATTTTAATTGAGCTCCTCAAACGATCAGGCCCGTCTAAGGCAGGGGCATACGGGGCAATTGCCCCAGGCCCCCACATTCGAGGGGTCACCGAAATCGAAAAATACTATAGACAAGTTCTATGCTCGGTTCTTCATTATTGAAGACATGAAGTAGTGGCGGCCCTAAAAAAAGTGTTTGCCCCGGTCCCCAATTAGGCTAAGCAGGGCCCTGCATACGATAGCGGTGTGCTAGGATGGAGGATGGTACATAAAATATAAATGCTTATTAGAAAATCATGTAAAATAAGAAAATAAATTATATAATTATTATAATGCTTATAAATACTTATCAACTGTTTCGCCGCTCAACATCTTATCTAAGATAACGTTTAAATATCCGGTGAATTAAATTTCAAACTGAATTGAATACAATCGGGTTTCTTGATGACACACACTCACACACACACATAATAATCCAAATAATCAATTGGAAGATTAATATTGTTTTAACTGATTTATGACTTATAAAATTCAGACTTTGCATGTTATCTTTTAACTCAATTTAATTGAAGTAATTCGATAATAAATTATTCGATGAATCTTTCTTTTTGTTGAATTGTACCACGAGTTTGAGTTTTATGAGAACAGAAAATTAAAAATGATGAAGATATGGCTTAAGAATTAAACTAACACACTCGCCCACACAGAGAAAGAGAGAGAGAATGGAAGGGAGAGAGAAAACAATAAAAACACAAAAGGAATGTTTCTAATTTTTTTAAAAGTCTTTTTTGACTCTTCAGCCAAGCCTTAACTTTAATAAGCAAAAATATTTTGTTGTATATTTAAATTTATAGCAATTGTATTTCGTTCAAACGGATATTGAAATAAAAAAAAAATTGGAAGGGACAAAATAGCGAATTCATGATGAATTTTCGAAGAAATCGATGGATAGAAGATTGCTTTGGCTGATTCAGAACTCCTTGCTACTTCATATGTATTGAATGATACGAAAAATATATTTCACATAACTTTTATCGTAAGTTAAATTAAAAAAAATAATATTAGCTAACATTTTTAATATCTTCTATTTGTTAATAAGTAAAATTTGAAATAATCCAGGCAAATCTAAATTGGCCGGCCATACAGTAAAAGTTCCTTATTCGCTCTTCCTTCATTCGCGGTTTCACTATTCGCGGATGAAAAAAATGCGACCCAATTCCTATATTCGCGGCTAAAAATTTATTTATTCGTGGTTTCTTTATTCAACCTGCTAGTGTTTTGGCGTGCTAATAAGAAAGCGTGGGTTACAAGCGCTATTTTTTGTGACTGGTTCCGGAATTGTTTTGCTTCTGAAGTTGAAACTTATTTTAAAAAACTGAATTTAGACTTAAAAGCACTTCTAGTTTTGGACAATGCACCAGGTCATCCTAGCGAAATTGAAACTTTGCATCCAAATATAAAAGTGACATTTTTACCACCCAACACGTCGGCGTTGCTTCAACCTATGGACCAAGAAATAATCCAGGCTTTTAAGCTCTATTACATTAGACGAAACTTCAAAATCATAATGGATAAGATGGAATGTAATCTTGATATGAATGTTATCGAATGCTGGCAGAAATTTGACAAAGAAAAATTCCTCGTAAACATAAAAGAATCATTGGAAGAACTGAAGCCATGCATGAAAGTCATTGCATTTAAGTCATGCTGGAAAAACCTGGTCTGCGGAAAACGACGAAAAATATGTGCAAGTTTAAACTTTGACTACAAACATAGCCAAAATCACGAATGGAATAGGACGAGATGGGCTCGATAGTATCAAGTGACATTCAGGAATTGCTTGAATCGTAAGATGAAGATTTGACTGAAACCTACTTGGAGGAAATGTTCAATTCACAGCCCATTGAAGAAGAGGCTTCAACAAGCACTGGAAACGTGACATTTAATTTAAAAAATCTAAGTGAAAGTTTAAGAATGGAAAATGAGGTTTGCGATTTCTTTATGAAAGTCCATGGAACGAAGTCTTATTTTTAAGAGGTAATTCCTAATGCGACTGCTGCGTATCAGTCTGAATTCAAGGATCTTTTAAAAACTGCCAAGCAAGAGAAAATTACAAAATTCTTCAAACCATTGCCTAAGCCTTAAGATAATTAATCAAAATGTTCAAAAACTTCAATTAAATGGATTTCTTTATATATTTTTTTTTTATTTTTTTTATTTTGTCACCTAGGAACGTATCCCCTATAATCCCATATAAATTACCATTCCGGATTCACGGTTTCTGTATTCGCGGCATATTTATGGAACATATACCCCGCGAATAAAGAGCTTTTACTGTACTTAATAAAACAACCGTTATCACTAGATTCGAATTTTGAAAAGAAAGAAAGAAAAGGAACAGAAACAAACACCACAAGCTAGTGAGAAAAAAAGACGAACTCTTTCATCACCTATTATACTATATATATAAAAAAAAAGGAATGAATTCTTTTAACGCTCAAAAAGTATCATCATGTTCTGGGTATCAATCCGAAAGTGATAGATACGTTGACAGCACGCTATTACTAAAAATTGCACAATTCTCGTAATAACCAACACCGTAATTTCAGAACTCTACCAACCATCCTCGATCATTGAGAAAAAGAACAGAAAAAGAACTGTAATAAAATAAAAGAGAAAGGAAAGGTAAGTACAAATAACTTTCTCCCGACTTACCCCTTAAGGGTGTGCTTATGTGTGTTTATATGAATTTTTTTCCCTTTCCTTTTCAGGTAGCGGGACGGGAACAAAGACAAACATTATATTAATGGCATTTCCACTCAGCTTTCAACCGTGAAGGTCGTTTGGCAGAAGGCAGGGTGAGGGGGGGGGAGAGGAAGGGTATTTGAAGTCCCGTTAGTCTCTAAGAGGCCAACGCCTTTGCCCCAAGGGATTCGACTTCGATGCACGATATTATCACATGACCAAGGAATACCAACACGTTACTGTATACATACACATCCGCATTTTAAGTCCTCCTTGGCGCCAACTCGTATGGGAAAAAAATTGAGTAATGTTTTTTGTCCACCACCTACAGAGGAAAATAGAAGAAATCGAGATCGGGAGCTTTTACCTCGACACGTTTTTTGTTTAAACAAGATTCTTAGAAATTAACAGTTGGTTAATACATGCTTGTGGATGAAAGGGAAATTATAGTACTATACTTTGAGACTTCATTTCTTATTTTTATACTAATCGAGGTGGTTTTTCCCATCGACGTATAGAGTTATTTTCAAGAATTATGGGTTACTGGAGTTATTGACGATTGTCGAAGATATTACCCATGGGCATATTTACGAGGAGGAAATGTATGAATAGAAACTTTTTGTGATAGAAGTGGCTTTGGGAAACTCCTTCCTGTATGAAACGTATAATTTAAGTATATTATCAGTATAAGATTTCAATGGCTATTCATTTCTATGAAATTGAATGAGGGTTGATATTTTTAATGTTGAAGCTTTTTTTATTTAATTTTAGAGGATGAATGTGGAATTGTTGGAAAACTCTGTGTTCAGTTTTATTCATTTTATAGAAAATTGGTATCAGAAAAAAATATACCTTTAGACAGTTTGTTCGCTCGTTAAGAAAAGATGTGAATTTTTTTGATAAATAATGATTTGAATTAATTGAATTTTTAATTATTTAAACTTTATTCGCATTGTTATTCGTTTTATCTCATAGGAAATTTTATGTTTTTACTTTTTCGTTAACTGAAAAGAAAAGAAAATGATTGAAAAGTTTTACTTACACATTAGCTTTTAAAAAAATTACTATTATAAGTTCACACTCTCCCTACATATATTCATATATATCTTGTTAAAATTTTCAACCATTAATAAAATACTTTTTTTCATCCACTCAAGTTCAAATGTATTTTTTTAAAACTTGTAATAAATAACACTTGATTTTAATACAGTTTTTTCAAGTATTAATTCATTAAATAAAATTAATTTTTAATACTTTAAATAGAGTAGTTTGAATGAAAATTAAAATCAACAGGCAATACCTAAATCCATAAAATGCGAGGATTTCAATATTTTTCACGTGAAGGTGAAAAATGCGAGTTCTCTTGCGAAAATCAATATTTTTTTTAATATTTAATAATTTTTGATAATTATTTAATAAAAAGTAAGCAAAATAAAATTTTTCTTTGTTGACCTAAGTAGGAATTGAATTAAATTAAAAAATATATATATTACACGTTTCTCTGTACAGAAAGCTATAACTGATTTTAAATTCTCAATAGTCATAAGGAAAAGTCAAATAGTCAAATAAAAGGAGATGAAAAGTTTTTCTTTTCGGACTAAAACATAACCAACATAAGCGAAATGGTTATAATTTAAGTAATGAATTGACAAACATTACACGACCAGTTGAAAAAGCTTAGTCAGATCTGCAAGCAGATGAAAAAAGAATACGTATTGGTTGTGATAAATTTTTGTTATTCTTGAAATATTTTGAATGACTTGGTTAATATTGACTATTTCAGTTAATGTGTAATCATATTATTAACTGAAATTTCTATAGAGAAACATGCAAAATCAGCTTGCATTATTAAGTGCTGGCTGCTTTTGATTCAAAAACCAGTGCATTAACATGTTTTTGAATTTATTATACATTCCTAGCCTAACGCTGAAGTTGCTTCATTACCAATTAAATCCATTGCGAAATAGCGTTCTACAAAGTTAACTTTCTATGAAAAAAAATTGAATTGCATGTATTGAAATTAAGAAAAATAAAATTGGTAATTTAAAAACACACCCACCCTCAATATTATTGCAATTAAAACAGTAAAAAATAAAATAAATGAAATAAATGTAAACTGAAAGATATTTATTGCTGCTTAATAAGTGCACATATGATATATTATCATTTTGAGTTGGGAAGTTTTGCAGGCAATAATAACTAACGGAACCCTAAAAAATTCACTCTAAGTGACTCTTTTCAGTGCCTTTCATAAAGAATCCTCTTCCTTATTTATTTGGGTCCGTATCTATTAACAAATCGAACACGGCTTTTCTTTTATTCTTAATTTATCTAAAAGATGCTTTATTAGTTGTCCAAATTTTCTGTAGCATTTTCCTCATTAAACTGATATCGCAGAAAAGTAAAACAAATCAAGAGTTTAAATAGTATGTATAAAAATAAATAAATTAGTGATTCCATTTATTTACTGTAAATAATTGGAGGTGCTATATTTCTATTGCAGTGTAAGCCATAATAAACATTACCATAAGTAACTATACCGTAAGAAGCTATTAAAAGGGTAAAAAAATTAATCTGTGATTTAAATTCAATAAAATATACATTTTCTCATATTTTCATTCTTTTATTACTTATAATATTAAACATTTCGTACTTAAGTTATAATAGCAACCAAATTAGTTTGAAAGTATTAGACCAAATCTTCGTTATAAGTAATGAATGAAAACCTGCGTTTGAAAGTTATAGTAATTATAAAAAAATTCAAGTGGAAAATGCTGAACTAAAAAATGTTTTGTATTTATTATGATTATAATAATGACATATATAATGATTGTAAATCATATCATTATAATAATTGTAAGTATTATCACTGTCTCTCCGTCCACCCGAAGGCACACAGATAATAAATACTGAATGTCCAGACTGTCGCAACAGCAACACTGGTGGGAACTGTGGTTAAGTCCCAAGAGCCATTACCGGTCACGGTCTAGCCTTTAGTAAGGAAATATATTCTGTCATCGATGGGAAGAGCCAAGCTCCCCCCCCCCACATTTTCGTTTATGCGAATCCCAAGGTGGCGAAAATCAACCATAATGTCGAAAGCTTTTCATTCTCATTTCGAGATGCCCCCTTCCCCTAGGGAATTAGAATGATTGTAAGTTTTCTTTTATACACAAAAAATATTTTTGACTAAATTTTAAATAATTATTTAAAAGTTTTTTTAAATAGGAAATAATATATAAAAGCAATCAATCTTGTATCGATGCAAAAATTATTAAAAAAAATATCTTAATCAAGAGGGCGATTTCTTGAAATTGTGAACATATTCCTTTAAATAAACCCCGAAATTTAATAAAAATTATTGGATAAACAAACAAAGGACAAAAATCGCAATGGCAATGTTTTTTTAAACATTACCTTCAGTTTATTTGTACCAAATATGGTAATTTCAAATCTTAAAGTATCTGATCAGCAGACAGGTAGAAACAAATATATCTTTCATGATTAAAAAAGATAACTGCTTTCAGTTAAAAAAACAAACAAACGATGTAAATTTTATTAATGGTATTTATAAGTTTTTTTTAAGGCATTGAGGCATATTTAAATCATGTCAAGAGTGCTTTTTCAGTTTAAAAGTGACGCAATATCCATAATGAACTTGAGAGGATGGATTCTTCAGATTCAAATTAAAGTTTTGTAAATTCACCACATCAAAATGAATTGGTGCTCTATTGATTTAACAAAGGAAACACCCATTTCAGAATGACAGGGTCAAGAGTATCAGCTGCTTCGAATCTAGGTTATAAATATCGGGCGTTTCGAACATTCCATTTTATTTATGGCCTCCTTGTTCAGTATTCTGAAAGTTGATCGATGAAAATTCAACAAGTTATTTTCACTCATTCGAAATTTATAAATATTACTCATTTCTTGTTTATTTATGAGTTTGAGTGGATTTGTTTTTCGGAACAAAGGCCTATGGACGTAGTGATGGTAAATGGCGCCAGGGGCATGACGCTTTTATAAAAAAAAAATCCTTTCAGACATTTAGTTTTAAAAAGTGATGTACGCTCAGTAATATTCTATTCCATAAAACCTCTTGCAGAATCGGCCCCTGAGGAATCTATAACTCTTTGCAATGAGCACAAATGAATGCATTGATATGACACTAGAACATGCTTTTGACTGGATAGTTTGAGATTTCTGTAAATAGAAAATTTTACATATAGAATTTATCTAGAATCTAAATATTTCCTTTCCCTGATAAAAAGATACCATTCTGCAGCTTAAGATTAACTGAAAGACTTAAAAAGCATGACAAAGCATTTTCAAAAATTTATTTCTCCAACTTAAAGGACTGAACAACAGTAGCTTATTGGTTAGAGTACTGATTTCACTACTGAAGGTTCATGGTTTGAATTTCACCCCGACTGGATCTAAAACCTATTTAATATATATCAGAGTTCGCAATAAATTTATTAGAAATGCTAGCAACTGATATCTTTGCATCTGAAGTGGACGATATTATCTTATGTTGGAAAGATTCTTTAATGCTTTGCCAAAATAAATCAATTGAACAAATCTTGAAAATTATTTGCACAGATTTATCTCACTAGCTTAACTATTTGTCTCAAGCAAAACGTTTTTTTTCATTTCTAAAGCAATAACTGCTTATGTAATTGGTTGCCTTGGTTACTTTAACAAATAACAAGATTTCCCGACATTTTGATTAATATACCGATTAAATGTTGGGAGTAGGCCAGGTTTGTAAAGTTGAATTATTTTTGAAATAGAACATAGAATTGGAAAAGCAGAGAGTAGAGTTAATATAGAGGGCTTTTAGCTAGTAGATTAAATAAAAGAAAAAGATGCATCAGATATAAAGCACATTACCCATCTCATAGAATACTAATTCCCTGTAGTCCAAAAATATTACAATAACATCGCAGGTCATATGTAGCATGGCAGATACGGTAATGGCAAGTAGGGCCAATATCAAATAAATAGTTATAACAAGTTTGTTGTTGCTATTGCGATTTAATTAGAATTTTTTTGCGCATCTTTATTTTTTTAATAGTGCCATTTAGGGCCAAAAGTGCGAGTCAGCTACTCACGAATTACAGTCCTTTTTACGGGGCAGACTTCATTCATACATTTCATTCACTCATACACAGATCGTAATTTAGACCTGGATCAGAGAACGATAACCTCAGATCCAATACCGCAAGTGGTATTACTCTCGACATATAGGACTTAGTGACCACCTCAGATTTAAACGTGTGCCAACTGCCATTACAAACTAAGGTCTTCTGCTGGCGGGGTTTGAACTACAACCCAAATGAAGCGAATCCAACTCCCTACAACCAGGATACATCGGCCTTAATAACAAGTCTTTGGAGCATATGTTTGAAGGATTTGTCGTTTGAAAAGACATATAAGTTAAATATTGCTATTCATACGACTGGACATTGAGTTACCGTAAATTTTTATTCCATTAAAACTTTGTTGTGTATTTGAACTGGTGTATCTTTAATTAATTTTCTGACAAAGAATCTTCTGTAGTGCCCTTAACTAATTATGTTTTCGATCATATCTTCCATAAAAAAATTATTTTCAAAATGTCTGACTTTCTTGGCATTCTGTAAGACTTGGAACTGCTATTTATTTTCTAATTATAAAACTCTGCTCAAACAACTTATTTATTGGTACGATTGAAGATTCCGGCTTTTGTTATTTATCGAAGATTAAAAATTATAAGGTCTCTCACAAAATAGGTTTCTTATAACTTAGAAACGGAACGATATTTCTCTATACTAAACTTTATTTTAACTCTATAATAAACTTTATTGAGGTTTCCCACAAAATATGTTTCTCATAACTTAGGAATGGAACGATATTTCAATACACTAAACTTTATTTTAACTCCATACTAAGCTTTATCGAGACCTTTCACAAAATAAAAATGGAACAATAACTCTATATTCTAAACTTTATTTTAACTCTGTACTAAACTTTATTTTAACTATATTCTAAATTTTATTGAGGTCTGTCCCAAAACAAGTTTCTTGAAACTTCGGAATGGAGCAATATATCTTTATATTAAACTTTACTGTTTAACTCTATACAAAACTTTATTTTAAATATATGGTAAACTTTATTTTAATTCTATACTAAACTTTATTTTAATTCTATACTTAACTTTGTTAACTAAAACTTTATTGAAGTCTGTTACAAAATAAGTTTCTTGTAACTTTGAGATGGAACAATATCTTTCTACACCAAACTTTATTTTAACTGTATATGAAACTTTATAGCCTGCCAAAAAATAAGTTTCTTGTAATTTCAAATTGGAAAAATATCTCTCTGGACTAAACTTTACTTTAACTACAAATTACAAATTCTTTTCTAAAAATATTCTAAAAAAGGTCCTCTATTGAAACAAAAGCATTAACTTTTAAATACTTTCCAGACAAATTTATAAACTCCACTAACATGTCTGTAGATGGTTGTTAAGGTATTACTTAACTTAGCTTTCGTAATACCATTTATCAGCAATATCTGAAAAAGGTCGAATGAATTAACCTTCGCGTGGGGTATCAGACACAGCAATCTCAGCAGGTAGCACGACAATTAAAACGGATATTAGTCAAAATTCGGCAGCAGCTCTGCACGAAATAAATTCATTAATAGAACACTTTGAAATAAAGGAGTACTGAAGGTCAGATAGATTGAAAGGTGGAGCAAGTCTTTGGAAAAATAACGGATTCATTAATCAGAAAAGAAAAAAATGAGATGCCGCTAACAACATCTATTCTTCTTCGTAGGAAAAATAGGGATGAAATTTTTGACCTTGCTTTATATCGTCCGAACACAGAGGATGAATCAAGACGTGTGCTGAGAATGCCAAGTGTCTTGACAAGAAAAACGTGGTTTGTTTTTTAGAGACTGTTGATTTTTTTATCATTAAAATTAATAGGCTTGTATTTATAAAGTAGATAAGGATATTTTCGGTTTAAGTTTAACAATAGATTGTCTTGGAGAATAAGCAACCTTCTTGGAAGATAGGATAATGGAGTGTCAACAAGCATAATTTCGTATACATATTTCAGTTTTCGCAGATTTAGAACTATACATTTTGGATATAAAGATTAATAATTTATGTCTTGAAGGATGCAGTAGTGTAACTCTTGCCAGAAAATATTCCTTTACTTCACACTTAAAGGATTAATTTAGCAAACAGTTGCAAATTTATCATGTATTACACCCCCACATCCCCCACAAAATTATTTTGATTTTTTTGACAAGAGCATGCTTATCAACTAATCTGTGATCGATTTAATTTAAAGTTTTATAACAATAATGGTTGTGATAAATTAATTATTCAATTTTACGAAGCAGATTTGTTTATATCAAAGAAAGTTATTCAAAGTTTTAATGAACAACTACATTCAGTTAGCTCTAAAAAGATATCTAACCATTTATTTATGCACCAGAATATTGCCAGATCTACAAGGGAGCTCTTTTCGATTACCATTGCACAGTTTGACAGCTTAAGTTTCTGAATGCTCTTTGATATTCATGGTGTACTATTAATGGGCTGCCAAACTCGAAAGGTTGTTAATTGACATAAATTGCTACGGAAAATGGTGTCTCAAACTGAGAGGATGAAAATCGCAAAAAGTGTAAACAGATGGCATTGTTAATGAAATCAGAGGACATTGTTAATACGTGTAATGCACACATGTGGGTAATGAATAATCCTCATGTCAGTAAACTGAGAAATCTTAACAAAGGTTTAGGGTCAGTGTCGGGACAAGATTCCTCGGCGATTTTTCCTGGTATTCGTACTGCTCCTTAAGCATATGAATAGAACAATATATCTTGTTTTTTTCAGCACACCCTCCTGGAAATGGTACAAAATGTGCTGCCCACTGTGCAGCGATGAATGGGGTTCAATCTTAATTGCTATGAGTTGCGCAATCATCTTGATGTTAAATACCTAAGAAGGTGGACTAAGTACACAGGAAATGAACTTTTCTACAGTTAGATAAACAAGATATCTCTTTCAAAAATACTTTGGATAAAATAATTGCGAACAAACCTAATCTGCAAGTTTCTGTCCCAGCACTGAAGCACTGCAATATTTATTAATTTAAATGACTACATTCGGTTGAGGCCCTTTTGTCTCTTTCCGCCATCACCATTAAGTATTGCGGGAACTGTCCGCCTTATTGTTGCTTTCCTTTTCACTGGATCTTTAGAATTTTTGAATAGATCTTAGATCTGGACTAAATCACATCAGCGAAACGGCTTTATAAGAATACTTATAAAGCTTACTGACTGAAACTTCATTTTTTGTGCGTATGTATGCTCTTGTGTTTAATGATATAAATTTTTTGATCTCTTCATCTAGAAAAAGGGGTTAACAGCCATTGATGCTTTAAATACAAATCTACTACTTTCAAATTCAAGTACGCAAGATATACTGTTTGGCCTCCACATTCATCGGAACACAATCCATGTAACTTTTTCCTATGGAGTTATCTTCACTCATTTGTTTATGGGACATCTATGATCACACCGAATAATCTTGTAACACTGAGCATCATCTTTGCGCAGCAGACATCAAAAACATATTTGATATCTTCATGGTCGCATCCAAATATCATTTTTACGTTATTTTACTGTATGCAATGGTGTCAGTGACCGTCTATTGTAATAATTGACCAAATAAATCTTTTTGTAGTTATTATTGTTCTTTTTGTCGTTCCAACTTGATGTCGAAATCTAGGAGAGTATTTCGCGATTTTTGTTCTCTCAGATTGGTTCGCTATACATGTTTCTTTGCAACTTTTGTTCATCTTCATGCCTATTAAAAACTTTCTGGGTTTTAGGGCCCATTAACAGAAAAACCTGCATAAACCAAGCAATTTCTCTTCCAACCAACAGATTTTAAAGTAAATTATATAAGGCTTAAAATTAGAAAAAAAATGTATTATTAATCATGACGTTTTGCATCTTATAGCAACGAATTCTTGTAAAATTAAAATTAAAAAAAATATTGATTTATTCACTTACAAGAATATTCAAGCAATGGCTCACTAAAAATATAAAAAAAAAAAACGAAGAAAAAAACTTTTTCTATTTAATTCAAATCTAGCCTTAAGAGATTGCTCTATCTTGTGATGATGATGAGGATGTCGTATCCGCTTTACAATTGAAAGAGAGGTGCAGTAGCTTCTGAGGATAAGGACCTCTGAGTCCCCGAACGCAGAAGTCTGACTTCAAGCTCATATGAAGATGATACCCATTCGCTTGCACAACCCCTTTTTTACTGGTTCGGGATCTTTCATACACTTCACAGATAGAAAACAGGATAAAGAACAACCATTCTCAAACCAGGACTCGAAGACAAGACGCCCAGATCACGGAGAACAGTTCTATCGTTTAATGTTCCATTTTTAGGAACACTAAACTATCAGTTATGATTTTTTTCTATAGGGTTGTCAACATTTTACAGCACGAATGATGGCGAATTAATATCTTGCATTAATTTTGGGACACCCTTTATAAGAACTTTTTTAAGGGATTCTTTCAAACTCATGCAAAAGTGTTTGAAATACTGCATACATCATACATGAAAATTCGGGTATTTAACTAAATTATTATAAATTGCTTATGAGGTATCACAGGAAAAAAAGACAGACTTTCTGAACAAGAGATGGCTGCATTTATGACCTGTGTGACCCAAATAAATTCGCAATTTACTAGGTGCACGTAAACATGACTTCTGCTCTATGTTGCAATCGAAAACTTGCTCAAATATTGTGTATTTTATTTCAAGGCTAAACTAATAATTATTGATACAGTCGCTACTTTACTTCTATTGCTGCAATAGTTTAAAAAAAGTATAGGTAGGGTTGAAATTTCAATCGATCTTTTTATTAAAACCCGCCCATGGGTGCAGTCAACTTTTTTCATAATTATTAATAACATCTGTTATGAAACGGATAACATAAAAGAAATGGGCTTGGAAAATTTAAGTCTGATATATGATTTGTCTTTAAAGATATAAATTTTATAGTTAGGGTATCATTGCACTAAGACTAAATCTGTATAGTAACCTTATATAATATATAATTTATATATTTGATATTTGGAATGAAGAGTTGGGGGTCAGATGAAAGTTCCATATGAAAGAATGAAGAGTTTTGCAATAAATTATAGGGTAGAGCAATCAGCGAATCTTTTTGAGCACCATGTTTTGAAATTGAAATTATCAATAAAAAATGGATCCGTCTTTTATTTAAAGTACGAAGAAAAACACGCATTTATTTATTTATTTTTTGTTTCCTAGTTATAAGTGCGCGTTTTTAATCAAATTTTTTTATTTGAAATTCTTAAGCACCAACCTCGCGTCTGAAATAATTATACTGTTGAGAAAAATGTCCTTGACATACTTAAATGACGAAAATTTTAGAAGGAAAAAAAATGGTTAAGGGTGAAAATTCACTATCTATTTAACTAACAAATTCTGATAAACTAATAATTTTTAGTTTTTGAATTAAAACATAAAAATAAATAAATATCTACTAAGGACACTTTATGAAAGCATATAAGAAAATAACTGTTGTTGTATTTTAATCTTTAGAATACAACCTGTCATAATCTGAAATATTTTTTTTTAATATGAGAATTTCGAATAAAAAAATGGAATGTCTTCCATTTCTACTCAAGTTACTGGAAAATACGTGGTCGCTTTTGATGGGCCCTTATTTTTTTTATCACCGTCTTTCACCTATTCTTGATTATACGTCGACTAAAAATATTATTAATCTAACTGGAAAACAAATCAATCTGTGAAAAATTAAAGTTTTAAAGAAAATACAATATAAGAAAAATGGTGTCAAATATGATTGGCCAGGTTCTTTATATGCTTCATTATGTTCAGATAGTTACATTATTTATACACTTTGAGAATTTTCTTAAATAATGCAGTGTATAAACTTTAATATTTTGAATCCGTAATTCATAATTAAGAAATAAAAAATCAGAGTTACTAAAATAAATAGAAAATTTAAACTAAAAAAATAATGAATATGTTGATTAAATTATAAACGAGTTGAAAGGAAAAAGCAAATTTAATAATTAATTATAATTTGCATTACCTGGAGCATAATTGCCGATGACTCTAAAACAGATATATTAATTTCATGATTTGGAAGAAATACTAACAGTTTGCCTTTTGTTCAGATCGAAAAATATTCTAATTCCATGTTCCTTTGTTCCATTGTTACTGTAGTAACTGTCACTTAATGTAATCATTTCAAGTCTTAAGAAATTTGTTGATATTATCTGAATTGATAAAAAAAACCGCCTCGGTTAAAATCAAGTAAATTTATATAACATCAAGGAAAAAACACAGACTTATATTAGCGCTATCCATAATTCATTAAAAAAATTGGTTGTTACTGATTATAATTTTTAATGGTTGATATATAAATTATTTGTACATCTATCGTTTATTAAGATTTATTGTAAGATATTGCACTTCGAGTTTCAAAACCTAAAATGCTTAATTCACTTTGATATTAAATGGAGAGTTTTCTACAAAGCAATTGCTCCTGTAGGAATCACTATTGTTTATTGATTGATCCTCATAACAGAAACAAACATCATAATTTTTTCACATTTTGCCTTTAAGACATTGTGAAACACGACGATTCATTTTAGGTAAATTTTATAACTATAAAAATTTTGAGTTTTGTATTTAACACTCATATCAGTTCTTTTCATTGCACTTAACATTGGTTTATGGCTGCTCCATATTTTACAAGTTAAACCTGGCAGCTTAACAGTTCCTTTAAACAAGTTCAGATTGATCTAATATGCCGATATTTGTGAAATATTGAATTGAATCTGCCAGAGTTGCTCAAATTATATATTCAGTTTTTCTTTGTGCACTATGAAACACAGCAGTCTTGTGAGCGAAACTCGGAAAAAAAAACATGAAAAAATATCCGAAATCTATAATTTTATGCGTATAGGATGAGGATAACACGTTTATTTGACAGTATGTGAAAAATTTTTGAATAATTCCTGCTGGTTTAATTTTCTTAACTTAAATCTCAAACAAATAATGAGTTTTAATATAAAAGGATTATATTACATAAACTATTAAGTAGGAAAAATACTGCTGAATTAATAGTTAGAAAAAAGCTTGCTGACCAGTATATTTTCATCAAACCTTTAAATTCAATACGTAATTTCACCAGACCAAGACTGTTTTTTTAGGAGAGAATAAATTTGGAATTCGAGATTATTAGGTTAAGTCAAAACATCAAGTCATTTTATATTCATTGTAAAAGTTGGGAAGGAAGATTCTTTTCTAGTTTATTTACACAATTGACTATTTTAATTAACTTTAAAAAAATGAAATATATTTATTAAATTAGGACTATTTGCTTTTAAGGGTAATTAATGCGTTTTTTTATAAGTTTGAGACAATATTTTGATCCAGAAAAACAATATAAGTTCGAAAATATTCTAGCTTGAGTGGTCGTCTTATTATATCACCATTTGTTTTATAAAACCTACGCTCAATTCTTTTTGTAGATATTATAATAAATACTTGTCAAATCGATAAAAAAGATATATTCATTTATTAAGGAAGATCTTTTTCTCTGACACGATTATTCCATTTCTTCCTCCAATGATTATTAATGTCTTTTTTTCGTAACTTATTTTAATCTTGCATTTCGAATTCAGGAAGCAGCATTGATACTGGCCTTCGGAGGAGCGATTTTACACGGTCCTGTCAACTACCACTTTCCGCGTAAGAGGACAGTCTGACAACTTTTTAGGAAAATGATTTGAAATATTCATGCTCGAATTTTTTGCCTTAATTTTCTTTTTTTCTCCCGTCTCGTCACGGTGCGAAATCTATAATACTTCAGAATTTTAATTAGTGACCAATGGGAGTGGTTGCCGTGAAATTTTCACTCCCGTTCTGTAATAAATATGTTTGTGTATTATTAACCGCATAATATTAACGAAAAGTAGTTACAAAAGAATCTAATAATAATCGATGAAATACAGTTATTCACAAGTACCAGAAAAACGAATATGTATTTAGAACATCTTTTTTTACTGAACAATTGAAAACCAAAATTTAACATAGCTCATTTAAATCCCAATGTCATACACTGAATTTCACAGTTTAAAATGTTGCTTTTTTACAGTTAATACACAAGTTAACGCTGTTGTTAATAACAAATTAACTTTAACACACAGTTAATGTTGTTGAAATACAATTAATACACATATCAGGAAACAAAGTGTGTATTTTCGACGTATTTTTACTCCGAATAATTGAAACCAAAATTTGACTTGAAGTTGATAATTGAAGTCCATATGTCATATGCTGAATTTCATACATTTAAGACATTGCTTTTTTGAGTTACCGAATCTACTTGATTGTGTAAGTAAAGACTAACAATCAACTATTTGACTGATGTGACTTAAAATATTAGATGCTTACCAACTGTGAATAAAATTTCATTTATCCAACTTATTACGTTTCTGAATTATCGCCTTAACATGCATTCAAAAGAAAAGGTTCCAAATCTAATCCATATCTTCATTTCAGATGTTAAATATATTGTTCCTTGAATTCTTTTCGTTTGGTAGGATTTGATTCCAGTTTGATACAAATCTATACTTCAGATATTAAATTTATTATTCGTTTGATTCTGTTCGTTTGGTTTCAAATTTTATTCATCTCTACGCTTCAAATGCTAAATATGTTATTCATTTAATTCTTTTCGTTTGTTGGGTTTGGTTTAAAATTCAATATAATCTACACTTTAGATATTAATATGTTATTCGTTTAGTTCTGTTCACTTAATAGGATTTAGTGTTACATTTTATATATCTCTACACTTCGGTTGTTTAATATGTTATAAGAATAAATAGTCAACACATGGGTAGGTTTGGTTCTAGATTTTTAGCCTACTGTACTTTAGATGTAAATATATTATTCGTTTAATTCTATTCATTTACGTACATGCAGAACAGACGGTCAACTCTTGTAAGATTGGATTCCAATTTGATACATATCTATCCTTTAGGTGTTAAATATGTTATTTAGTTTTTTTGACAGTTGTAGTGATAATTCATATTCGAACAGCTAAGCAGATTTAACTTCTTCTGATTAAATAATCTTCCCGCAAATTTTTTAGAAATCTACAAAGTGATAAAAATCTCATACAAAATGTCATTCTTCTCGCTTAAAGTTAGTATGCTTACAGACGTAATCAAAAACCATAGTTTTAGAACTAATGGAGTTTAAAACGAGGAAATTTACGAAAATTCGAATTTTGAGTTAGAATTTGTTTTAACGATTACAATATTTTCTTTTTATATCGCGTGCACGAGAAAGCATAAATATAACTGTAAGTAAGAAATTTCATATTTTTGACTTTGTTTCCGTACTCCTTAGGTTAGTTGCTTGACTTTATTAATGCTTCAAAAACGTGAACTCATGGTATTTATATTTTATGAATTTTAAATTATGAAGATTTTGCTCAGTTGTAAAAATATTTCTAAGAATATACATTGTAGAGTTATTTAATGATAACTATTTAGAATTGTTACTTCTCTGAAGTATTTAGAAATATCAATTAATCGACTGATATTTAAAATTTATATAAGAAATCTTAAAGTGAAGGTAAAAAAAAAACTATTTAACATCAAATTATATTGAGCTTTATTTACAAATAAGCCACTTTTTAAGATAAGTAAAAGTATTTTAAATGGTGTGTTTATATCCTTAAATACGTTTTCTAAGTATCTGTTTTTCGTAATGCTTTCGTAACCCTTATTTCCGGAAATGTTTTCAAGATATTGAAATTCGATTTTATCATGATGTTCTTTATTTTCAAGATATATTATGAAATAAAATATAACCTGTTATATATTTTAATAAGTTTTTAGTAAAAAAAAAATTAAATTATTTTTTTATCAAAATTTTTGAGTTTTTTTTAAGGATATTTACAAAACTTTGAAGATAATTACGAAGGATTTATCTTATGACAGTTTATTTATATAATTTTCATAAATCGTTTATGTACGTGTAAACATTAACAAAATATATTCATTAGAATTTTCCATAAAACGCAAATAAAATTTTTGGCGAAACAAATAAAATTTGATACAAATAAAAATTTTGGCGAAAAGTGTGCTAGAAATTGACCACATTTCAAAAGTTAGTGGAATTTTGTCTAAGAAACATTGTAACTAATGCAAGTATCCTTCATCAGCATTATATGTATGTAAAAAAGTGCAACGAATTTTTTAAATTAATGATAAAGTTAAAAAATTTGTACAATTGTTTTTTGTTCGTATGCCATATTCAATCATTAATTTTTTTCATCGATGGTCAACACTCATATCTAAAAAGTAAGTTGCAAATGAATGTGTATCAGAAACATAATTAATACATTTCAGAAAGGAATGTTACATTATGGATTTAACACTTGTATAGATATTCTGCAATCGGATTGATTTTTTTTCTCATAATACAGATAAAAGAAAAGTAAAAAGATATTTTAACATAGGCAACTATAACAGTTTATTATAATTTTCCTTTGACTCTAATATAACAACTTAAAATAAAGCAATGTTTCTTTCTTTTGAATTTGTCATGTATTAGACAATATTTTTATGTTAAATTCATCATTTGGGGAAGAGAATCAATTTGGTCAAAACGGTTAGTCTTGTTTCACAGTTGTAAATTTTTAAGTTAAATTTTTATTGAAAAACATATTTCCTAAATTAATCATTATATTTTATCATTTTTTCTTAAAAATTTGTTTAATTTCATAGAAGTACATTAAGGTACCTCAAAAATGTAAAATATTTCATAAAGTGCATTAAAATTTTTCATAAAGTATATCATAAAAATAAAATTTTTCATGAAGTATATTTAAAGTATTTTATAAAAGTATATTTTAAGATATATGTAACTTTAACTTTTTAAGTTTAAAGAGAAAGCTAAACTGATTGTTAAAAAATTTTACTATAAAAATTTCTTCAGAAGAGTGCATTTAGATTATTTCAATTACCGAGCAAAATTCTTCAAATAATTCTCATCCTCAACGTTTACTAACTCATTACTGACTGAAGATGTCATAAGATGTCTTTGACATCTATTTATCGTTTACTTGCGATATTATATAATATTAACCAGCTAGATCTTTTAATTTTTGTATAAACTCACAGGCAGATTATATTGATATTGCATCTGACTTTTAGAGAGTAAACAATTTATTAATGACGTCTATTCGATCGCAACAGTTTTCCTTATTTGAAAAGGAATTAAGAATTTATTTCTATTAGGTTAAAATAATAAGAAAAAGCAATCTATCAACCACGAGTCCAATTTATACAATTTTATTTCACCAATTATAATTTTTTTTCAAATTTATATAATTTTGTTTCATTCATTATACATTTTTTCCCAATTTATACAATTTTCGTTTAATTTATAAAATTTATTGAAATCTTATAATTCGCAGATAAATTGTAAGTGGCCGTCTCTCTTCACCAAATCTCATTTTTGAGAAAAATACTCGGAAGACACTTCACTTACGTTATTTGTGAGGGAGCAGACCAAAGTCCCCCTGCCCTAAACATAGAACTGATTTCATTTTTGACTGTTTTATAAGAGAACCCATATTGTTGAGTCAGACCATCATGATCGCTTGTTTTCCACAAGCTTTCCTCTCTACAACTTAATCTACAACTTAAGACTTAATAATTCTTCCAATATCACCAATTTTATTCTCCGAATAATTTTTTGAATATAATTAACCAATTAGAGTTCTTTATAATGATTTTCATTTGTTATGAATAAATGTTTTTAGTCAAAGTTTATTGAAATGGTAAATTAATCAACAAAATTGCTATTATATTTAAACAGTTTGATGGTTATTTTCTGAATAATTATTGATAAGCTGAATCTAATAGTAAACATATGATCAAATCATTTTTAGAAATTCGTGGATGCTTATCAATTTCCAAATAAATCAAAACTATGTAAGAATTGTTTTTAATTTTTAAACTGTCTGAAATTTATTAGCACGTTGACTGCCAACGACGAGATAACTCGTAGATTGCATTCTTTTCTAGGACCAAACCATCTATGTTATTAGATGGCACATTCTCTACTACAGTAAAAAGATAGCTAAGAAGAGGTCATCAAATTAGATAGATGGTCCGAGGGTAGCGGCAGTAAACGTATTAACAATGTTTATTAAAAAAATTCTCTTTTAATTTCGAATGACGTGAAAAAATTTCCATTGTTTTTGCATTTAAAAATTGACATTTCTTTGGATTGGCCTTTTCTAATGGCAAACATCAAATATAATTTCGGTTCTCTTAAGTTTCATGAATACAAAAAAAAATTACTACAAATTTTCATTTCAACAAAGATAAAACGCACTTTTTTCCATTGTACAACAAAAACAGCGACCTCGACTTGGTTCTGAACAAGTCGAATGAAAACGGCGAAAGTTTTCATCTGAAGGAAAAATTCCTGCAGTCTATTTTCTGCAATCGTTACCTTGAAAATTCAATTCAGTGGCATTTTTCCTTCCAATGGACACTATTTAACACTTGGCGCAGATCGTAATCTAAAGCAATTATATCCATTAACTTTCAGTTTCTAAAGGGATTCTGGTATGTTGTGGTTTCGAGAGAGATATGTCCAGGTGCCAGAATTGACAAATGAGTTTCTGTTTGTTGCAATTGTTAGAATTTGAGCCGAAGGTTTTTATTAAAAAATAAAAGCGTGATGCAATGATCATACATAAATATGATTAAATAGAAACAAATATTTATTTTTTTTATTTCCTAGGGCAATTCATAGCTGAGCTTTTTTCAATAACATTTATTTAGTTATTAATAATCTTTATCTGACAGTTTAATTTTAGTTTGAAAGAGCATTAAGATTTTTCATTGTTTTGCGTTTAAAAGTTTCCGCCATTGTTCACTCACCAGGTCACAAGTTCAGTTATAATTAATACTTAATAGATCGGTAATGTCTTATTTAACCTTCGGTCTTATCAATATTTATTATGAATGGGGATTTAAATGATATACGCAAACGTTGACTATGTATAAGTATTTGATAATTACTTTTAAGTCCTGAGACAAATTGACAATGTGTGTGAAATTTTTTATGAATGGTAACTGGAATAGAACCAATTGCATTTTAATGGCAATTTTTCAGTTTACATTAAGTGAAAAGTATTTATTCGAAAGTGGGTTATTTGACTTTTTAATAATTAGTAACTTTTTTTTTCTTAATAATATATCCTCTGCCTAGTAGCGCGTCTTTCTTATGATCTGAGCGTCCCTGGCCCGAATCTGGGTTGGGGCATGATAGTTCTTTTCTGTTCTATCTGTGAGGTGTGTGAACTTGCACCCCCCTATAAAAAGAGGTTGTGCAAGCGAATGTGACGACTGAAGTAGCTAAATCGTACTCTTAACCATAGTTGGCGCTACTGAAAAAACAAGAGATGATCACTCGGCTTAAATCACTGAAGATCTGTCAGGGAGCTTGTAAAGTGCCATAAAACATAAAAACAACAACTTAAAACAACATTTTGGAATGTAAAACAACTGCAACATATATCGTCTAACTTGGCATTCCTAAGATTCCCTATAACTTAAATGATTATGCAAAAATATTTTAAAATTAAAAAAAAGGATTAAAAAATAATAAAGTTTTCAGAAAATGTAATCTACTATTTATTTAATGTTTATTTAATCATAGTTAGAGTTGGGATTGATATTACAAATTTGAATCGTGGTTAGTTGGTAAGAAAAACACTTAAGGTTTCAAGAAATTTAACCCTTGGCACTAGTTAACTAGATGATGTCTCTCATTCATCATTCAAGAGGGTGCATCATTTTGACGTATGTTTTATTTATTTATTAAAATTTTTTTGTAATAAATGCCTACAGAGTTGAGAGAAGATGTTAATTAATTTTATTGGGGAAAATTCAATAAAAGTGTATATTTTTTTATTTTTTGGAGCATTAAGCAAGATAGGTGTTACAGTGAATATCTATGCATCGAATTACTTTTCCGAGTGCAAAGGGTTAAAGCTCTATCCAAATTTCCGCATAACACCAATTTAACCCATTTGCCTTCCTCTGATTTAACGTGCACCATATACGCTTATACAGCAGTTATTTGCTAGAATCGACTTGGATCTTTCCGATCCCGGGGCTGAGACCTTTCTACCAGGACTCTAGGACCTTTAAGATAAAACATTATTCTACCAATAAAAGTTCCTTGAACCCAATTTGAATACACAAGGATCACTAAGAAAATGTACAAAGTTGTTGAAATATATTGTTGTACTTATGGTACTTTACAAGTCCGCCGACAGATCTGTTAGTGATTTAAGCCGAGTGAGAGTCTCTTGTTTTAAGTAGCACCAAGAGTACGACTTAGTAATTTCATACGTCCCATTTGCTTGCACAATCCTTTTTTTTTACCATTCGCACACCTCACAGTTAGAACACAGAACAACAACGATGTCTGAACCGGGAGTCGAACCCGGGACCCCAGATCACAGAGAAGACGTGAACCCCTATGTCAGGATGCCGGCTATTGAAAGATGTGGGGTTGTTTAAGTTCATTTGCAGTGGCAGTCCCCTAGGGTGCGGAAAGAGGAAATCCTTAGTTTAGACTGGGTGCTTGTCCGAGCTGACCAAAAAATAAACGCTTCTCTACTAAATAGGAGATTAAATTCTTATATTTATTATTGTTCATATTTATTTCCTACTAACTAAGAGTGAGATCTAATATTGCAACTGTATAAGGTTTAATAAGTGGTATTAATTTGATATGTTTGATGAGTTTCCCAATAAACTATTTAAAAAAAATAAAGCTCACTTCATCTCATTTAGTTAGAGAAAGAGGTGTTCATACAAAAGTCAGGAATTTATGATATTATAGATCAGAAACTTTACCGTCAACGCATCAGGCGAACAACTCCATTTTATTATAAACAGACGAATCGGCAAGGCTCATCACACTAGAAATGAGCTTATGCACTTAACAAACAGAACTTTGTAAATAATTGCAGAAATGTATGGTAAATGTGCAAAGAACACAGCTTCCCAAATTATCCGATATGGTCGCACATTGAATGCCATACTTTCTGGAAGATTGTCAGAGAAATTAGGACCACCATAACATTTATTTAGGAGATGGTATGAAAAATTCTTTAATATTTTCTATTCTGCCATGTTGTGAAGCCTAAAAAACATATAACCCCAGGAAAAAGGAATAAAGATGAAGAACTTTAGCTTCATATTGACTAACATGGATTCTTAGAGCTCATTCCATTAATGTGGAAAGAGCTTTGTGAAACTTTTCCAGAAATGATGAATTATGAATTCCATTCCAGTTGTGAAGAATGTCTTTGCCATAACTGGCAGGGTATCTGTCATGTTGGATCTATTATTCCTCAGAAAGTTCTTGCACAACATTTCCTAAAAGTCTTTGATGATTTTGTCCAAAATTCTTTGACATAAAACATGGAGATATTCAATTCTAGTTCATGATATTTTTGTTTCAAAAGTTGTTCACTTTTCATTTTCTTGTAAGCATATTTTTTCTAAAATATCATTTACATTCTGAAGAGAGCATTTTGGTTTTTGCACGTTTAAAATAATTTCAATTCTTTTTGGAAACTATTTTTACTCCATATGTTTTTATATGTTATAGATATACTTGCAAAGTTTAGTAATTCAATTGGCCAAAATAGTGTTTTGTCTCTGAACTTTATTTCATTTTTCCGATGTGTGACTTATCTGAATGTCAAAGAAAGTATGACAAGTAATGATAAGTCATATTACTGACTGTCCATTCCGCCCAAAGGCACTCAGAAATAAAAATCGAATGACCGGACCACTGCTACAGCAACACTGGGAACTGTGTTTGTGTCCTAAGGGCCATCATTAGCCACCGTACAACCTTCCCTGTAGGAAGTACGCACCGAGTTGGCGAGTCCAACCACCACGTCGGAAGCATCTCACCTTCAATTACGAGGTGTTTCCTCTGGGGGTCTCAAGTAATGATCATACTTGCTTGAAATAAATTTAAACCTAAAAGCAGATTAATCAAATAAGAAACATATTCTAATCACTGAATAGATATCCATTAAGAGCAATAAAATTTATATTCTTAAAAAAGACGATTTAACTCTCTTTAACATCATGTATTTTATCTGTACAAAGATTTAAGTCATTAAGGGTTATAATGATTCTTGGTTATCAAGTGCTTTCAATAACATACTTCTTTACTTAATCTAGTTTCAAATATAGGTGAGATTGATTAATTTTCCAGATTAATTTTTCAAAGAAAAAAAGTATTTGGTAGTCTGATTATATCAGTACTGAATGACCTTCAGAATCTGAGATAAAGAAGGAAGACATTTAAAAAATATTACTGATCTGGATCAATTTTCATTATTAATTACCTGCGTCTCAAAATTATAATAGATCCGTTTAAAAGGTTGCATATAATTTCATAACGGATTTAATTCAGCAGAAAAACAAAAACACAAAAAAATTTGAAAGAATTATACATTAGGATAAACTGATGTGTTTGGATTTGAAGAGAGCAAGCTGTATTTAAAATAATTGATTATTAAAAATGATTAAAATATTTAAATTGTTTTTTGAAAGCCAGTGTAAGAAATCAATTTTGAAGATGGCGTCTTGATGTCTAATTTCATCCCATTGCTACAGACTGAAAAAGAAATACTCTTGCGACCTAATTTTCCTTCAGAATCTTTTTCTTGAGGATTTCGAAATTTGAATAAACCTACGGGAGTGGTCACCCAAAGACTTTCTGGAATATTTTCTGATATAATTGTCATCGCAGAGAGCTCCTTGCATAGATTTGGCGTACAATAGTTACGAAATAATAACATTCGGTATTAATTTAACATTTTTACAGAATCTATTGTGTCATACTTGGTTATCAATCCATGGCATGCGCTAATAGAATCAAAAATTAAATTTGTGTTTTTAAACACATTTTTCTAAACCGATTAAAACAAAAATATGATACAAAGTTGCAATATTTAATCCTAAAATTTCTTAAATTTGAGTCATTGCATTTTTGAGTATCGTCTTTACTTGTTTCGGAAAGTATAGACCAACAGACAGTCAACCTATGGTTGGAATTGGCTCAAAATTTGAGAGATGCCTACATTATAGATGCTCAATCTGTGTACGGAATTGTATCTATCTAGTTATTTTCATTTTGTAACTATCGTGGTACTTTATATTCGAGCAACAGGATAGATGACTTCCTTCAAACAAATTTTACTCAAAAAATGACAGAAATCCGTAAATTCCGTGTTAAGATGGCGTACTAAATTTCAGTTTTCTAGCTCAATGGATTTTGAGTTATTAAGTACATTTTCCAAAAATGGGTTTTTTGAACTCAGGGAAATTTAAAACGTGGAGATTCGTCAAATATCGCGTTTGAATTTTTTTGTTGATTACAATAATTTTCCCTTTACTATGTGTACGTGAAAGTAAGAAATAAAGTATGTTATGTAACATTAAGATCTATTAAATTTTAAATGAAAATATTTCAATACATATTTAGCAAATATTTTTCGAAAACTTTTAAAATTGAGGATTTTCTTTATTATTTTTTGTTTGAAGAGGCAAAAAATTCTTATAGAAGAAAATTCTTCAACACCTTGATTTCAGAATTTTTCTTTATACTATATATATATATATATAATATAGTATATATATATATATATATAAAATATAGTATATATATATAGAGAGAGAGAGAGTGTACCTTTTTTTAGGGACAGCTCAAAATATTAGTTTCACTTTTACCTAAATAAATATTTCAGCTTTAATTTTTATTAATATATTCCTATTTTTTCGTTTTAATTTGTTATTAAAACGAAATTAATAGATTGTAACCATTAAATGATGCAAAATATATTCTAAACCGTTTTGTTTTTAGATTCTTTCAAAATTTTGCTCTCAAGAAGAAAAAAAAGTAAGTTTTTATAATTGTGAAAGAATTTGCATTTGGTATATGTATATGAACCATTTGGTATATGAACCATAAGTTATGCATTTTTGTAGTTTTATTAATTTTTAAATTTTTAAAGACATTTTTAAAATTTTAAGACCGTTCATGTTTTAAGGACAATGTAATTTAAAAAATTAAATAAGAAAATTTTCATTTATTTATTTTTTAAATATTTTCTCAATTGATTAAACACCTTTTACAATCAGCATATAAAATGTTTGAAAGCTAAAATATCGTGCATTAAAGTGTTGACAGTGCATAGCCTACACAACAAAGTTTTATATATATAAATAAGTACTAAGTTAAAATGGCAAGCTCAGAATCGGTGAACTTTCAGTGAATTTTTATCCTATTCTGTCGTGACGTTTGGCTATGAAATCAGTAGAGGAGATATTATATCTGGGACACAAAATACCATGCATAAATAATTCGTATATCTTGTAGCTCGTAACTTTCGTAATTGTACTTAGTAGAAACTCGTTATTATATAACATGTGCGCAAGTACAGCTATGAATTTTTTTCTATGTAAAAAAAGCAAATGTTTTGAAGAATTATATTTTTTATTTACTAATTTAAAGCATTATTTAAGAATTTCCTTTGTATTCCAGTTTGTGCATGGTGTATTTCATGATCAGCTTATTTACTCTTTAAGAGGTCATTTTTTTCTAGTAATGTTTTATATAATATATTAATATTTATTATCATTGTTTATATTAAAATTTCAGAACTAAGATACTTAAGAGATGGAATTCCTTC
>JAPMOQ010005397.1:773578-809053 GCA_026543055.1 Argiope trifasciata | reverse complement strand
ATATATATATATATAATGTGATTCTTTAATTTTATTAAGTAACAAATTAAGATACATCATTTTATGTTGAGATAAGAAACTGCAATATCTAAGATTCTGATTTATTATTTTCAGGAATGTATGACAACCAACGTAGTTGTGTGCAAAGATTGATCAATTTGATGAGATGTATAATTCCTACGATCCTACATTGTCGCTATTATGTTTATACATTATCTTGGGCTGCAAATTGATTAAATCTTCTATGTTTAATCAGACGTGCATGACGCTAATTTTCAGGTTATATTGCTCTGCTATAGAGCAACATTAAGAATAAAACATTGGTAAATATTTATTCAGGAGTTACACGTAAAAAACTGGAGTTATAGTGCTGAAAGGAAAAGGGAAATTTTAATTAGAAAATTGAATTAAATGCTTTCGTTAAATTTATGATTCTGATTAGATATATCTGAAGTGATGAAAGAAATCTGTGAAAGAGAAGCTCAGCTATGATGTGTGATGCTGTGTAAGAAAAGGATTTTCTGAGTTCACTACTCTGTTTTGTGGAATTTATAGACAAAGTGGCCAAGATGAAGTATGGGTTGATTAAAGCAAGAGTTTGTAAATTAGCATATAAGTTAATAGTGACCAATAATAAAAATGATTATTCAAGTAACACGAAGGAAAAATATTGTCGTAGAAAAATAGTTAAGATTTATAACATTTTGAAAAATTATCATAGCTAAAGAAATTTGGTAAATGCAACCTCTGTCACCCTTCTAATTTTTCCCGATTTAAATTGTCTTTAAAAACCTCATAGGCTCACATTTGACATTTGCTCCTTTTCTTCCGCATCGCATATACAATTCTGGAGAACAATTATAAAAATTAAAGTAAGATCCAAGGTTCAGAAGCGTATGATTCAATTTCCTAAAATTTTAGAAATAAAAATTTGATAGAAGGTTAAAGAAGGTGTTATTCAAATTCCTAGAACTATAAAAAGGAAAGACTGATCCAAGGTTCAAAAAGATGTGATCCAAATTACGAGAACTATAAAAACTAAATCATGATCCAAGGTTCAATAAGGTGTGATCCAAATTCGAGACATGAATGATTTGCTTTTTTTTAAATTAACCTTCCTGTTTGTAGATAATGAAAATCTGTATTATCGTTATGTTATAAATGAAATATAAATTGTTAATCTCTCAATCTGCTTCCCCCCATAATTATGTTCGTTCTAAACTTGAGTTACTTTCAAAGACCTTCTAAAGATCAGTAAATGTCCGGTTTATTTTACTGAAATAATGAAAGTCGTTTGACAATAGATGGAAACGTTTGAGTATTGAGTTACCTTCACAATATCTGTAAAATAAAACATAAATAGAAAAATCTTTTTCCTCTTTGTAAAAGCACTGAATCCAGTTATCTTTCTTTACCCAGTTTAAAATCTGACCATTTTCAAGAATCGTTTGGGTTTTGAAAACCGTCGATTACGCTCGAAGACTTGAAGTCGTTCTCGACCTTGGACCACACCCCTGGACACGCACACTTTCCCGATTCCCAATCCAAATGACCTATTTTCCGTTTCGAATTTATTTCTTTTTCTACCATCCTGTCTTCCTCCTCTTCATCTTCTTCCTTTCAAAAAGAAACAATGCCTTCGTATCAAATGAAAATGTTTTTGAGGATTTTTCAAAAAGTCCAACTGACCACATGGAGAAAGGGCGTGACGGTTCTTTTATGCAGCTGTCAAGTTTTCATCATCGGGTAGGATTAAGTGAAGTGGTTATGAGACGAAGAGATGATGGGATTTGTTTACATATGCTAACACGTCTGTCAAAGTAAATTTGCTTTTTGATGAAAATAAAGCACAATCCTTTTAATCTTGTTTTGGTTTTAATCGCCTTTGTAGGTGTGGGAAAAGTAAAAAAGCAGAAAGGAAATTCCATATACTTTGCAAATACTCTCTAAGTCTTTCAAAACAATTCATAAGCGTGTGATTGAAAGTTGTTAAAGAAACAAAAGTGTGAAATATAACATCTTAGGAATTTTTTTGACTGGATTCAACAGCAAGAACCTGCTTTTGGTAAAGAACTTGGAGGTCGTACATTGTTTAGACTTATTTAAAAGGTTCTGTATGTATGAAACAAAAAAGACCGGAGGACTTTTATTTCTTTTTGATTCATTGTGCTTGAAGAAAATGTGTAAAAAGTTAAAACAGTTGCTTAAATCAATAATTTTGAAGGAGTAGGGCATACCTCCTAAGGCGGTTTCAAATTAAATGAACTTAAATAAAAATTTAAACAGAACATGGAAATGGAATAATTTAGTCAGATTATTATTTGGTCTTTGGAAAATAAACCAAAGATTTCATTTCTTAGTCAAATGATATGAATGATATTAGATTGTTCACTAACGCCCTCCGCTTCAAACCCGACGTCACATCAATGAAAGAGGTTTGTCAGGCTATATACCCGATAAATCTTCGATGGAATTCCTAATCATATGATCAATATCAAAAGTTATTCTGTTTTAAAATAGCTCTCATATGATTATTCATAATACAATTCTTCTTAATCATATTATTATATATATCCTTTCCAAAATTGTTCTCACGTAGCATGATTGGAAGATCATCTAAAACATGCGCATTTTAAGATTTGGTTTATTATCTTTCCATTCATGCATTTAAAAAGTGTCCTTTTTCATCTTTTTGTAACGAAATCGATAATTTTCAAGTCCTAATTTCAACCTACAATTTCCTTATTTAAGAATTTAATGTGCTATGTACAGAAACATCTAAAATCGTCTTTTTCTTCAAAACTGAATCGCATTTTGAATATTAGCTAATTAATTTCGGACTAAATTCTGTATAAAATGAAACAATATTTTTTGGAGTATGCTGATCTTTCCTTAAGATATTTTTGCAACTCTGTTGAAGATTAAATTATTTTTACTGCCTTGGACCTTTACTATACAAGAAAGGAGTTACTTCTGCATTTTTAAAACTACCTAATGCATGTAATTCTACTTAATACAGATAGTTAAAGTTGTTTATAACTCTCTGGGATTCTTATCAAAAGACTATATATCAAATAGAAAATGGATAATTATTATAAAAAATACTATAGGAAATTCTTAAGCATAAGAGTGGGAAATAATATCATTTAAATAAAATGCAGTAGTATTTCGTTTTTATATATTACCATTGTACTTTCTTTACAGTGGCGTTGATTCATCATTCAAGCAAGCTTTGAAAACAATGTACTGTTAAATTTCGATTCAAACTGAGATAAATTACCCACTTTAACATTGCACAAAACAGCTTATATTTACCTTTTAATAAAATTTGAAAGCACTGTGTAGTCGATTTACCAAACTAAGTTGCTGAAGCCAATTGTTTCAGACTATTTTCTCCCCTTAAATTATGAATTAATTTTATTTTATGTCTAATTAAAATGTTAAAGTAATTATGCCCTTTCTGAAAGATCAAGTTAAATTTTTAGAATTATAGCAGATCAATGTAAACTTAGCAATAATTTATAGCACATGAATTATTTTTTCAGTATTTCTGTTTCTTACCTCAAATCCTATATTTTTGAGCAGAAACGTCCCGTTATCTTCTCCTTTAGAAAACTATCCTCAGCGTTATTTAACAATACTTACTACATCTTAAAAAACATATACTGTTGGTAATTAATAGTTATGAGAGGCCTATTGAATATCTGTATTTGGCAGCTTATTGTTGAAATACGGTTATTACAAAAGCACCAAAAGGCAAAATTTACTTTTTGAAATTTTTTTCTAACTGATTGAAACCTATATTATAGTCATAAGATCACAAAGTAAGCTTTTTATATTTAAATAATACCTGTGTTTTTGACTACCGCGGTTATATGTTTATGAAAGTACAGATAGATAGATATTCGATACACAGATAATTTTAATTCCAGATTCTACAGGATCTACAATTTAGATATTAAATCTGTGCCCTGAATTTTATCCACCTTTAGTCGTTTTGTAATTACCATGTTAACTTACATTTAGATAGCAGGACGAACTTTTTTGAATGAAATTCATGCAAAATTTGAGAATTAAATCAATAAATTTGGATTGAAGATCATATGCTAAATTTCAGTCAAGTATTGCAAAACATTTTTGAGACAAATATGTATAATTTTGAGACTTAATTCCAAAAATGCATTTGAGGTGATTTGAAATATGGAGAATTGTCAAAATTTGGACGAATTGGTGACGAATACAATACTTTCTTTTTATGTTCAAGATAAAAAAAATGAGGGTACAAAATTGCAAACTACAGTTATGTTACAACTGGTTTTAATGCTTAAAAAACGATTTAGTTACATTGTATGTTATTGAAAGAGACATCTATTAATAAAAGATATTTATCTAATCTTAATCTTTCCTATGAACTAACTGCCTCTAGTGTTTTAACAACCATCGTCATCTGACGTTTACTTTGCTGTCTTTAATTTATTGGAACTTGTTTATCGATTCTAGTTTGACTGCAATGCTATCCATATAATTGATTGGTCCCCAATTTATTCCGATTTGTCTACAAAAAAATACTATTCATTATTATTATAACGACTTTGTTAAAATAATCGTTTTGAAATAACTGTAAACCGCTTCATTTTTTTTTAAATCACAGATCGCATACAGTGTAATTCCTATTATTGGGTTTCCAATAAAAAGATTAATTGAGTTCAATGAACTAAATTATAATGAAAACATCTTCCTCTATGTTTAAATTCCTTTATTATATATATTTTTCTTTTTAAGGAAGTTTGTAATGTAATGCTACATCTTTAATTTTGTTTCGTAAAAAATTATTTTAGATTTGATTGCTGCAATGTTAGTTTATGGATTCTATTTACTGAATTACTTCAATGATTTTTTTTCTTGTCATGATGACTTGAATGGATATTCGTTTGTTTGTTAATTATCTTAAAAAGACGATGCAATTATTCCCTCTTTTTTCTTCTCAAGTAAAATTCTATTTGTTAAATCGTTAATTTTGATTATTTTATAAGTAATTAAATTCACTCATTATTAATAAAATATCAAGCATAATTTTTGTTCGAAGATATTCAATCATTTTTGTCTGATATACTACTACAAAAAGTTGACTTTTGATAAATCTATTGGAGAGAGAATACAACATTTTTAAAAATTTGAACTAAAAGAAAGCTCGTTAAGTTGGATGTTTATAACAGAAGTACTAACAGACTTTCAATTCTACAAGTTATATGTGTAATAAAATTCATATCACATTTGACAAAATCACTAAAAGTAGAGCCTATTGTCGAAGATATTTTAAATATTCTTTAAGATGTCTTGTTACTCTTTAAGATATCT
Organism: Argiope trifasciata; assembly: GCA_026543055.1. Classification (NCBI taxonomy): domain Eukaryota; kingdom Metazoa; phylum Arthropoda; class Arachnida; order Araneae; family Araneidae; genus Argiope; species Argiope trifasciata. The sequence goes on along the minus strand of JAPMOQ010005397.1, from coordinate 803,695 downwards.
AGCAATTAAAAGAAAAAAAGGGGAGGGGGAGTGAGTGAGAGTTGATAAAATTGAAATTCTGACGAATCACCGTTTAAAATAATTCCTCTGTATTTCTATGAAATTTTAGCTTTGCATAAAGTTCATAAGGTTCTGAGCATAAAGATAATCTTTTATTTTTCGTCTTATAGATGCACAGATAGGCAGGTTTCATATTTCTAAGGAAAAAGACAGATCACAAGATTGATTGAATCATTTAAATGCAAACAATTGAATGAAAGCCTTTTTCATTTAAATCTGCTGAACTACCCGGAAACACTTTCGACCCGCGGAATCATATTTTATGTAGAACGTATGCCCGGATACAGGAAATCACTTCCCTACGTCTTACTAAGAAATCTAACTGATAACAAATCCGCCCACAACCATTTTTTCTGTCTACAACGGCACCCAGGTTCTGAAAGGTCAGACCTCGAAGAAAACATACGTCTTACCTAGTTTACTATCACTGGCAGCAGTCCAAATCACCCCTTTGTGTTCTTTTCTATACCATATAGGGGGTTGGACCAGCAAAACTTCGGAGCTACAAGGTAACAATTTGATGATTATGATTGCAAAAAGCGAATGCAAAACGCACTTGGATGTTTGCTATTATGTATTGTGTTTTGCAAATGGTTTGTCGATAAGTGGGCTTAGCAAATGAATCGCTAATGGTTTTTTTTTCAGTTTATTATTATACAACATTTTATGCTTTATGTAAAGGCTGGAAGTATTTTTTGTATTTTTGTTTTCGTATCCCTTATTGGCAATACTTTCTTTAAGGTTCCTAAAAGGCTTAAGATCTGTTAGGTTAGTTCTCATTCACTGCTCGTAAACTCTTAATAAAAGAAACTAGAAAAAAAAAACAACCCCTCCACGACATTTTGGCAAGTGCTTTTAGCATTTTCGTCTGAGTGTATTCAACTTATACGTATAATTTCTCGTAGTGAATTCGAATATAGAACATTATTAAGGTTGTGTTATTTAGTAGTCATGAAAGGTTTTTGAAGTTCTATTCTGTTTCGTAGTTAATTCTCCTAACTCCTATTATTAATTGGGGACATAAACGAAAACCTTTAAAATTAAGCAAACGATTATAGACACGTTTTGACCTAAGAAAATATTTTAAATTTTCTCGGCAACTCAAATTTCTATATTATCCCAAAGATAGGATCTGATCGAAGACTAAATTCCAGTTAAGATCATCTGCTAGACATGCAAATCGCCAATCGAAGAACAGATGGAATACATATGCGCATTTGATGAATAATGCATGTAACTACTATTAATTCAATCTTCAGTATTCAGTACATATTATGTTGCAATGGATGATTAATTAATGACCTTTGATTTAATGATAACTTTTAAGAAATTATATCGGGTGAAGTGAAGCATAGTGTGCCCCCCGAGTTTCTCGCCAATATGGTTACCCTATGGAACGTTCTTCTAGCAACCCTAATTCAGTTTTGTTTACTACTTTTTACAATAGTTGAGCTAGCTGTACATGCATCACAACTATTTTATGAAAGATGTTAAATTAAAAATAATAAGGATTCTAATTTTGTTCTATATTATAACTGAAAATTTTTTACAATTAATTATAAATACAATTCTATTTTTTTATGTGAATACATATAGGCAATATTTATTTTCTATTATTTGTATATGCAAAAAAATTGATATTTCAATGAAATAAATATATCAAATATTCATCAATAGGACTTCTTTGAAAGATATATTATAACTAATTTTAAGCAGAAAATCTATATGTATGGTAAAATCAATACATATGTTAATATTGCATACAAAGTTAATAGTGCTTTGCTTTGCATTTACTCCTCCTTTGAAGCTTGAATTGAAATGATTGAATTTCTTTCTGAATAGTTTCATAGGGAAAGAAGGATGCTAAAAAAGGAATCGGTAAGTTACAAATAGCTCAATTCTGATGTTTCTTGTTGAATTATATTTATTTCTAACATAAATAGGGACAGAATTTTCAAAGATATTATTTTAATTTGTTATTATTCAGTAAAATATGATGACTGTACTTAGGTTATGAATGAAAAATAACAAACTTTTAATATATCTTTTTCAAAATAATATAATTTACTATTTTATATATTTTTATTTTCTCGTATACAAACTATAGAAAAAGTATAATAATCGTCAAACAATTTGAACTTGAGATTTTTATGAATCTATATGTTTCAGATCTCCTTGAGTTCGGAAATCTTCTTTTTTAGATATGAATTGTGGGCCGCGGTGGCCCGGTGGTAAAGTCTCGGTTTCGGAACCGGATAGTTTCAGGTTCGAGTCTCGATTCCACCGAAGAACCGCCGTGTTAGGGGGGTTTGTTGCACGTTAAATCTGTCAGGCCAAATGTCCTCCCGCTGGTGTGGCGCGGTGTGGAGAGGGAGATGCCAGTTCAGGTGTCGTCCTCGTCATCTGACCGTGGTTCAAAATTACGAGGTCCGTCCCAAAATAGCCCTCGTGTTGCTTTAAACGGGACGTTAATATAACTTAACTAAACTAAACTAGATATGAATTGTGCTTTTTGGGGCAAAATCGGTTCTGTGGAAGTCTGACTGTCCAGCTGCTTGAATATAATTTAGTATGATAATTACAAAATGAGAGTTAGATAAAATTCGGCGTGCATATTAAACATCTTTAGAACTGACGCCTACCCAATTTTGCGCAAAATATAATTTGGGTTCGATCGTCTGTTGGTGTGTACTTTCAGAAGCATGTAAAGATTTTAACTCAAAAACGTAATAATTAAATTTATCAAAATTGGTACGTAATTTTGTAGCTTTAACTGTAGTTTTATGTCAAAATTTTGTTTAATTTAATATGCTTCTGAAGCACAAAATAGATTTTTGCACACTACTAACCGTATGCTAGAGATTAATCGCCCAAAAACAACACTCGCCAAGGATCACTCGATAGATTCAGTTAAATTTCATAGATTCGCTTCAAAGGTTAATATTTCATAATATAATATAATTATATATTAATTATAAAGGTTAAAAGGTTATAATTATTATATACCAATGCAATTCAACTCGTTCACTGGGGTATTTTGTCTGGTGTACTCTCTCGTACACTTAGAGAGAACACGAGACAATTTTGGGGTGACTACTACAGCTGGTTTTATATAAACTCAAATATTGTGAAGACAATTATAAACATCATATATTATGCCTTTTATTCGTATCACAAATTATAGGCTGAAAAATAAAAAAAAGCATTCAATCATGTATATTTTATTTAAAATTATGCGAATAATACCTAAAAGTTATTGCGCTGTGATGTTTTTGCTCGGTGGATTGAATCTTTTCTTTCCAAACATAAAAATAGAGAAAACTGTTTAATTCAACATTGGGAGCGAATAAAATTTTATAATCCAACTTTTTTTTTAGAATGTATTAATATTCAATAATTTATTTATATAAAAGTACATCTGAAAACAATATTTAAAGAAAACTTGGAAAACTTTTGGAAGTAAACTGTAAATTATATGCGTAGTTAATGCGCACTAAGACCACATAATTTATCTAACTTGTGACAACCATTAACTATAAAATGTAATCTAAATATTCTGTCTGTTGACATTTAATATTTATACATGCGTAATATTTTTCTTCATGCATTTTATCGTGTAAGATAATCCTTATTTGTATAGAAAATGAAACCAGAATCTTCTTCGGTTTGATAGTTTTAATAATTATGCAAATAAAAAATGACTATGTAGGAATTAAAATGAAGGGCACATTAAGATGGCTCCAATTAACGGAATTTATAATGAAGGCTGAAAACGGAAAACATCTGGACACGTACAGCGAGTTTTGCTAATTGCCGATGCTCGCCTACATAACAGTCAACATTAGGGTTATTATCCAGCATTAAGGTCTACAGCGCAATTTGACTGTCTAGCTATCGGGATTTCCTTGTTTTAACCTAAATTGAAAGGCTGTTATTTAAAAAGGTTGTTTAATGTATCAAGCCTTGGATTTTTAAAACTGGAGAATGTAATGTTTGGTCTTTCCTCAAAGTGCTAAACAATTATCTAATTGGAATAACTAGACGAATATGTTAGTTGTTCTAATATCCGGAATACACTTTAAGGAATGAAGAATCTCCATATTTGTTTATAATCAGAGTTTTCCTCGGATATTTCTTAATATTCAGTTTCCTTGAATCAAAAGAAAAAAAGGATAGTTATTTCTAGGAACGGTTGAGGAAAGATGAAACTAATCTAATTAGCTGTTTTTATTTTCCTAACAAACAAGGTCCGGTTAAAGAAAGTATTACAATCTCCAAAAAAATTCGATCACGAGAATCTGATGAATCATCAAGTATTAGAACAAGGAATCTTTTATGGAATCATACCTGTCTTTCAGTTTGTCAGCGTGTAAATGAATTCTATAAGCAGTGAAGTAGAATTTAATACCTGGTTGTCAAAATTACAGATTTATAGACAGTTGAAAAGGAATTTGAAAACAAAAAATACTTGTTTTCCTATCACATATTGTCAAAATGCAAACACATAATAAAAATTGATGCTTAGCTTTACATAAATCTAAATAAAAATTTGGATGAAATATATCAAAAGAAAAGCATCATTCGTCCAGTTAAAGAAATAAAATGTGTTGATTGAAAAAGTAGCTTCTTTTTCGCTTTCGCTAATAGGATCGCTTTTGCTATTAGGATTCCCGATCTAAGGAACCCGGATCTTGATAATGGATTCCGGATGTTGAGCCCGGATGATGGATTCACATAAGAAAATTTTTCTAGGTGTCGAGATAGCCTGGTTAGAAAGGTATTGGTCACCCATCCCTTTGGTTGCCAGTTCGAACCCCACCGGCAGAAGAATCTCCGCATGTGTAGTGACTGGTGAGCGTATAAATTTGTCGTGGTCGTAAAGTCCTCCATGTCGAGAGTAATACCACTGGGGAGTAATGGCTCAGAGGTGATCATTCTCTAATTCGTCTAAATTACGATCTGTGGATGAGTGAATGAAATGTATGACTGAAGTTCGCCCCGTAAAAAGGGTAGTGATGCGTGAGTAGCTAACTCTAATTCTTGACCCTGAATGGCACTACTGAAAAAACAAGAGAAGCACTGTTCGGATTAAATTGCAATGGCTCTTTAGTCAGCGGACTCGTCAGTGACAAATGCCATTAGAAAAAACAGCAACAACAGCAGAAAGTATTTCTAGTTGTTTTAAAAAATTCAATACAAAACTTTTTAAAAAATTTAAAAATCTTTTATCACAAAGTGAAGAAAATCCACGGAATCGATATGATAATCTTGATTGCCTTACAATATATATATATAATATCTTTCAAACTATTGAAAATATTTTCCCATCAACATTATTACGTACACACAAGGTAACGTGAATTTTCTTTTAAGCTTCATAGTTTGATGAAAAGGACCAATTAAACATCTGATGATTCAGTCGATATTATTGGATCCAAAATTTGACTCAAATTTACATTTAAGATGCCAAAAGTGAAACTTTTTTTCTTTCTTGCCACAGAATATCCTTGAACTTGGAAACGAAAGGGTATATGGTTATAGATATAAATACAGTAAGCTCTTTTATGCGAGATATATAGCTAGTATATATAGGCATCTTAATTAAAAATTTGAATCAATTTTTGGATATAATCACCTAAACTAAATAGTCCTAATATTTAGTTGTATTTTATTCCCCAAACTATGAAATTCCACAGAAAAATTCCCTTCATTCTATATGCACTCTAAAGATATTAATGGGAAAATATTTTTATTGATATAAAAGATAATGCAGTATAAGATAATGACGATTCTTTTATCAATTTCTTGAACTCTTTTCACTTTGTGATAAAATATTTTTGAATATTTTTAAAAGTTTGTATTAAATATTTTGAAACTATGAGAGTAATCATTTATTCAACCATTTGATTCTTTAGATCATGAATCTCATTCCTAAAAATATTAAAAGAAGCGATCGCTTTAATCATCCTTTTTATATAAGAAAGTAAAATTTCTTTTTAAAGAAACGGGAATTTGGTGATAATGGGGGTTGTTAGAACACAATATTGTCTTCAATATCTTAATGCAATTGGAGTCTTTAGTTTCCTCTTAAATAATCCTAGTATTGTTATAGAACGGCAGTTAACATAATTAAAATAAAGTCTCCAACTTATTTGTCTGAATAAGCCAAATTATTAAGCTTTTTTTGTCATAAATTCCCTTATAGTAAATTCAAAATTTTTTAAAAAAATATTAAATGATGATGATGGTTTCAGAATATTTATGAATTAGAATAGCTGAATTTGAATGAACTAAATCGCTTTGTTTCATAAAATTGGTTTTAGAAACCTTAATTCAACATGTATTCATTATGTATAATATGTAGCAATTTTATAGTTATTATTTTTTAATAACTCTTCTTTGTTTCCCTAATTATATAAAATTCACAAATATTTAGGTACCATTAAAAACTATGAAAATGTTGAAAAGGCATTTGGTCACAACTATGGAAAGTACAAAATTGTGATTTGGTGCAACATGACCAAAAGACGTGCTATAAAATACAACTATACCGAACGTGATAATATGTGATCTTGTTCACCGAGGAAAGTACTAAAAATTTGAATCAATAAAAGTATTAATCGGCATTACCAAGGTAAACTACAAGAAAACTTTCAATTCGGAATTTAATAATTTATTTTAAGAAAATTTAAATCCAGATTATCCGATTATGGAACTACGTTAATCCTATTACTAATTTTTTTTTTCTCCATGAAAACATACAATACTTAAGAACATACAGTGGGTCCCAAAATTGAGTTTACACTTCAAAAGTCTGTAATATTTTATGAAGAATAAGCCAAATTTTACTGTGAAATAATCGAATTTTTCTGTGATGATCCTCCAATCCTGTCTCTCCTGCTTTGTGATCAAATAAAGTATTTTCTTCTTTTCTTTTTTCCGAAAAAGAAATGAATATGAACATTTCCCGAAAAACTATGTCACAAAATTGAGTATACACTTAATGAAATTGTCAGTTCACTACTCATTTTTTAAAAAAAAATGAATTCATTAAACTATTATTCCCGTTGTACATGACAAATGTAAACTTTTTAATAGTTTTTCACTAACATAATTAACTTTTTTGCAATTTTAAAATCACGAAATGAGCTCTAGGAAGGAAATTTCTGAAAGTGATCGTTGTTTCGTCATTAAAAGGTCAGAAGATGGCAAATCTCTCAGATAAATTGCTTCGTTAATTGGAAAAAGTCATGGTTGTGTTCAAAAAAATAATTCAAAAGTATCGAAAAACTGGATCTGTGGCCAATATTCCAGGAAGAGGACGTAAGGAAATTTTAATCGCTACTGCAAAGAGGAAGATAATACGTTCTGTAAAGAAAAATCCGAAGTTAAGCGTTCCAAAACTAGCATCGTCGATGTCCTCAGAGATTGGAAGAACCGTTTAAGCTGAAACTGATAGACGCGTTCTTCATAATGCAGGATTTCATGGCTGTACTCCAAGACGAAAACCACTCATCAGTCACACCAATAGAAAAAAAAGGCTTTCTTTCGCAAAAAATCATATTTCAAAACAGAAATCATTCTGGAACACTGTTCTGTTCTCTGATGAGAGCAAATTTAATCTGAACGGAAGAGACGGACGATGTAAAGTATGGAGACAAGTTGGGAAAGAAGTAGACACTGCGAACACTATAAAGACGGTTAAGTATGGAGGTGGATCCGTCCTCGTTTGGGGCTGTGTAGCAGCAGGAGGAGTAAGAGAGCTTGTCTTTATTGATGGCATTATGTACAGAATGGTATATCTTGACATATTAAAGAATAATTTACATAAAAGTGCCAACAAAGTAGGATTTGGGTCAAACTTCGTCTTCCATCAAGACAATGATCCAAAACTTACGGCGAAGATAGTCAAGTTATATTTGTTGTACCATTGCAAACAGCAACTACATACTCCACCACAATCTCCAGATCTAAATGTTATAGAAAATTTATGGGCTCAGTTGGAAAAATCCGTCCATGTGACAAGTAAAGAGGATCTAAAGAAGGTCTTACCAGAAGAGTGGGCAAAAATTTCAGTTGAAACAACAAAAAGGCTGGTGGAATCCATGCCTAAAAGATTACGAGATGTGATCCAGGCAAAAGGATATGCAACGAAATATTAATTTGCTTTTATTATGAAAATTAAAAAGATGTATACTCAATTTTGTGGTGTAGTTTTTTATCCAAGTCTCATATTTATTCTTTAAAAAAAATAAATTCGATTTCGTAATTTTGTTCTGTACACATTGGAAGAGGAGGGAAATTAGTATTAACAGTAAAACGTGCAATTTCCTTTTTGCAACATTTAGGTTGTTAGATAAAAACATACCTTACACTTCAAGCTGTATACTCAATTTTGAGGCTCACTGTATATTCAACATTGAATCAATTACTAACTTTAACCTGAATATTTTCACCAAAGAAAGAATTATTAGAAATGTGTTTATTATATTAAAATAATTGATATTCTTTTTTCCATTCTTCTATTAAATTCTTTTTCTCTGTTAAGCATTGAGTTATCATAATTAAGTATGACTGTTATTTAATTTTATTTTTCATTGTTTATTCTTTGAATTTCAAAGTTGTATTATTTTTTTTTTTGTATGACAACATTGTTTGAATTCTATAAAAGGGCGTGCTCTTTTTTTCAATGAAAATAAAGTGTCCTCAGAATAAGACTGAAATTTCAAGACTATATTCTGGTTGTTTTGATTTATTAAATCTAGTTCAAAACAACGATTTAATTTTTAGGATGGGGGTATCATCAAATATTTTCTAAATATTAAATAAAATTTTCATTGTTTTAAAATGCATATTTAAAAAAGGAAAAAAAAAAAAACCCGTTACTTATCCTTTTGTAATAAAGAAGGAATATTTCAATTTGAAGGATATTTTGTTAAGCCTTAAAATAGTTAGAAAGCCTTGAGGTAGAGGAAAAATATCTGCTTTGCATAGACAAAACAGACGTATTTCTCAACTTCAAATGACCGATATGCGTTATAAGTAATAAATATGCTTATAAAGATTGTAGTTCAGGGCATCAACAATGTGTTCTCAAAGGTCTAAAACTTGTTAAAGCTCTAAGAAGTTAATAAGAAAACCGTAGTTTGTTTTCTTTCAGTTCTTTAATTATAATACGAATATGAAAGAAACAATTTATATAAAGTAGGAGCATACATTATAATAGAGAAACCTTTTTTCCTGTTTTAATTCTTTTTTAAAATTGCACATAATTATATGCCAGTTTAAGAAATATTAATAATCGATAAAGATATTGATAACTACCGCTAAATAGGCTTGTTAGATATAAATCATTCATATGAACAAAGAGAATGAATTAATTTATAAAATCTTTTTAACTTTTTGCCCCCGAATTTTTCTTAGCACCTGCTTTAAATGCCTGAAGAGTTCTAACAATCACGTTCGCTTATAAATATTATACTTTGTCTGACTTGCGCTGCGATAGCGGCTTTAGAATAAACATTAACGTGACCACAATTTACTTTTTTTTCACATGATGGCAAGTAAAAACAAACAGATCTCACGAAATCTCATGGTCGTTTTTCTCTTCAATGACAATTCGCATGCTATAATTGCTCGCCGGTTTATACCCAGCAAGCGCGTCGGTAACGATTAAAAATACGTAATCCAGACGCTTCGGATGACCTTGAATGTCCTTGATAAGATTTAACAGGAAATTTTTTTTTGAACGTTCCGTTAAGAGTGAGATTTGTAAGTGCTCCTCCCTTTTTATTTTAACGGTCACGGACGGATAGTATTGTTGGATCTGATTTTCAAGATAATCCACTTCCAAAAAGAAACTTTTTCCATTCGAAGAGAAAATGTCCTTGGATTAGAAAGGTTTGTTTTGCTAGGCCCTTAGGTAGAAGTTTGGTAACTTTATTTATAAAAGACTGGTCCTGAGCAATTGCAAATTATTACTTATCCATTTAGATGCTACTGAAGATATTTGGATGGGGATTTATAACCACAAACCGGCTTCAGTTTGTGAAGGTTAGACAATATAAAGCAGTTTTGGGCTGAAGGAGAATAATATCCTCTAGGAGAATTCCTAGAGGATAAGCAAAAATTAAAAGCAGAAACTTGATTCTCTTTTTTCAATTGGCAGAACATGCGCCAATTGAAACAGTTTTTCAGGATCATAATCTTTCATTTCTAAATACTTAGTTAGTTTTAAAATATGCGAAGGTTTCAAATTTCAACTAGTTGATCATCAGATATTAAGAAACTGGTTTTAAAAAATAAATTAATGGATAAATTTGTACTTGTTTATTTACCTTTGTTCCGAAATAACCTTTTATTTTCATTTATAAGCTATCTATTAAAAATTTATTTCTAGTTCTGTTTTGTATTGATGCAATATAAATCTATAAAACCTCTTTTTGGGCATTAAACCAAACTTTTCTTATTATATAACGTGGGTCGCGTTGATAATCAGAACCCTTTTATTCAAAGCGACCTGGCCTAGGGGTGGCGCATCTTCCCCGTGATCTGGTCTTCCCAAGTTCAAGCCCTAGTTTGGTTATAGTTGTTCTTCACCCTGTATTCTATCTATGAGGTGTGTGAAAAAGCCCTCCCTGTCAAAAAGTGTTATGCCAGGAAATGTGTGAATATCGTCATCATCATAGCAGCTAGAAACCAGACTTCTGTCCTCAGGTGCTCAGAGATCTTTATCATCAGAAATTATTGCACCCGTCTTTACGTGGTAACGTAGACACGACATCATTATCAAAATACTTAATGACGACCATCATATTACTTTATAAACTATATTAATACAGTTTTTTAAAAGGTATAAAAAGTGTTATTTTACATTGTATCAGGACTCCAAATATATAGAGAATTAAATGTTCATTGTGTTTTTATGAATAAAAAATATACTATACAATTTTTAAATGTTTATGAATAAGATGTAAAGTCATTAACTGTTTAAAGTATTTTCGGAAATGTTTCCTTAACATGGAAACATTCTTAATATTAACTGGCCTGAATAAGATAATTTTAATTATTTGCTCATTGTATATCCAGGCCCTGATATAGCGGCGAAATCTTTATTGAAAAATTTATTTCAGATTGTTTTGCCCCAGCTTCTAAACAGAGAGAATTTTTAAATACTAAAATAGGGGATATTTAATTTTATATAACCTTTTTGATATATTAGGTAATTGGTGATTATGTGCCCTCTTCTTAAGAGAAATATATTTTTGTGCAGTTTCGTGGCTGAAGAGAGATAGTAAGTACTTTGAATTTATTAACTTCGCTTTTATTCCATCTCGTGAGGCATAATTTATGTACATACAAGGAGAGACGAGACACGTCAATCTATATCACAGCACAAAAGAGAATTTTATATTTATCCCCATGATTATATACTGAAAGATTCTAATAGGGATTTCTTTACACGCGCCAATTTCGGCAAGAGAATAATAGGCATATTTTAAAAGAATTTGTTTAGTCTGAGAGATTGTCTCCTTTCATTTGGAGTGTTAGAACTTACCGATTTCAACAATTTTAGAACTCGTGTAGCATTAATCAAATAATAACAAAATATGGAATTGGATCAGGAAATAAGAGAACATTTTAGAATGAAATTCATATGGATTAAATTAAGATAAAAAATTAGGAAATTAATGAGGATTTATTTCAGAGTTAAAGAGATCAATACACATAAGTTTTAATGCAAAATGAAATCTTTATTTTTAGATTAACTATATTTTTTAGTTTTATATTCAATAATCAACGTAGTGTTGTCGCAGTTACGTTCACAAAAGCAACCATTCTATAGATACTCGAAATAATTCTCGAAATTTATATTTTCATTAAAAATTTATTTTTAATTTATTGAGTAGCGCCTTTTGGCTAAGATAGAAGTTTAGAAAGGACATTAGTGACATTTTCTTTTTCCGTCATTGTTTTCAACATTATCATCAGTAAACTAGTAAAATTTAAATTTTGTTGATTAATAGCAGCTTTTGCAAAATATTGTAAGGCAACAATCAAACTGCGGAGAAACTAAGGATAAAAATACTCTTCATTGCAAACAAAACTCATTAATCAAGCAGCACAAAAAGTTATTTACAAACTTATCTTCAAGTAAACAACCTCTTAATTATATATTATTGGTTGCATTGAGGTAATTGGCTTGAAATTGCTTATATATATTCATTCTGGAAAAAGTTAATAACAAAGCATATTATGCCATCTACATTGACAGAAATAAACTTTTAGTATTATAATGTGTTTAGAGTAGCAATTGCTCAACACAGTAGCAAACAATGCGAACAAAGTAGGGGAGTTAGCAAGTGAGTACTTTTGCTTTTATTACTTTCGTGACTTCAATTCTGTCCTTTTGGCGCCAATTGGCTGCAAATTTAGACCAACATTTTGACATATTCCTGTTTTTTCTTTCTCAAATACATAGTATTGAGAAAATATAATTGCCAAAAACTCCAGGGCTAGATTGTGACGAATCTACATGTTTTAGACTTCTAAGAATGGGAAAAAAAGGCATTTTTGGGAAATGTTCGGCCGTCTGTGACAAAGGTAATTCATAAATGATTTCAGCTAGATAATACGCAATTTTATTACTGTTTTGAAATCAAATTGTATATTTTTGTAAAATTTTGAAAAAAAAGTCTGTTCAAAGAAAGTCTTTCTGTCCGGCTGTTCGATTATAAATTAACACGATATATAAAATTTGATACACAGATTTAGCATCTGTAGTGTAGACTTCAAAAGTTTTTATCAAATCCATCTACGCCCTATTGATATATATTTTTAAATATATGTAAATGTGATAATTCAAAAACACAATGACTTAAATATATCACATTATGAGATGAGAATTTGTGAGTATAAGGACAGTTTTGTGCCAAATCTTTGTTTCAATCAGTTGGGAAAAACGTATCTAGAACACAAATTCGATTTTCGGGTACTATTAACAACATGTCCTTGATTAATAGCCATATAACTACCCAAGGATAACACGATAGATTCAGTAAAAATACTAAATCTACGCTAAAAATTGATATTCTATATCTAATATACATCCAATGCCATACAAGGCGTTCTCTGGTATATTAGAGAGAATGCGAAAATGTTTTAGTGAGGCCATTCCAACTAATTGAAATCGACAATATTTTTCGGTTTGTTCTTTTTTTTTTATAGTATAAGAATTATTTCTGCTTATTTGTGAATGTGGTAACTTTAACATGAACGAAATTTAGTGCTTGATCTTCATTTCAAAATTAGAGATCAATATTATACTTGGGCTAAAACTGTTAAAGAGAAGCAATATTGCTACATAACATTAATTAAATTCTTTTCAATGTTTACGAAGAAAAATGCAAAACATACTAAATTGTAGACGAATACAAGAAAGCTAATTAACCTAATACTATAAATAACTAATGCATTTTTCTGTTGAAATATTCAAAAATAGAAATATAAATAACAATAATAAACTCATAGAATCTTCCAAATAAGAAAACCAACCAATGAAATTTGCTGGAAGCAATAGTAAAATTTTAAGTAAGGATAATATAATTAAAAAAAAATTAAATTAACTAAAAACCTTAAAATATTTTGAGATTAAAACATATTTATGAATTTGCAATGTTAATATTCTACTCATAAGGTTTAGAGATTTGCGATTCTGTAGATGCTCTCGGCAAGTGGAAAAAACCATCGTACTTTGCAACAGCATTCGCATATTTACTCAAGAAGAATTTCAGGCTTAAATAAAAGTAGTTAACGCATTTATTATCCATTAACAATTTTTTAAAACTAAAATTAAATTTTACGTTGAGATTCTTCTCATGGAATGCTAGTTGCGAAATTTACGCCAAACGTATGCCAAATTTATTTAGTCAGAAAAAGGAGAAATATGCTCCTTGGAAACTATCAAATTTCTTAACAAATATATTTTTTTATTTGTTGTTGAACGTGAGGATGTTACGAAATTACAACTGTTCATTCTTGGAACGGTTCTGTATCTATGAAATTTTTGAGAAATATTTTTTGCGGATAAGTAATTTCACATAAATGGAAACCACATAGGAAGAATTTGCTTTCACTGAAGCATGTAAAACATTTACATTTGAGACTTCGTGTATAACTTTTGTGGAATTGGGGCATTTTTTGAAGCATCGGTAAACCGAACAATTAGCAACAGATGATTAAACCGGATAATTTCTTCATCTGTGATAAAGAGATGATGAAATACAATATTTCTCGTGTATTTCTTTTCTTTCATGTTTTATGAGATTTTAATGCGATTGATATTTACTTACCCCAAATTAGTTTAAATTTTGGCGAATTTTCATGATACAAGAGTTAGATTTGCAACAATATGTTGCATAAGGAATTTTTATTTAGCACTAGCCGCCTTTGGCGACCAGTTGGTTACTGCAGTCTAAAATTATCAGTTAAATTCTTTATGTAACGTCATTATCAATTAAATACTTTGTGACTTGTATTTTACTTCATCAAAATATTTTTAAGGTTCAAATTTTGATAGTCATATAATTCACACATGCAATTATAATGGCCTTAAGCTCATAATGTACTATATGTCTCTCTAATTATCTGTAAGCTCTCGCAAAATTTTAACTTTAAATTAAAGTGGTAATGATTAAACTGTAAATTGATATAAAAGCATTTCTTTACTGAAACCAAGCAGTTTTTCAGAAATATGTGCTGAAAAGAGAATTGTTGTGTGCACTACTGAATAATTTCAAATTTTATGTAATATTTCAAGAATTATTCAATAAAAATTAGATTCATTATGAAATTTAGTTTTTAGTTTTACTTACAAAAGGATTTAAAAGATGCGGATAATATCTTATTTTGTTTCGATCTACAAACATAATTAAAAAATTATTAAGTCTAATTTTTATACATCTTTTAGTTATAAAGAATCATATTCTACGAAATGTTCTTGACACTTCAAGTTTCAAATAAATAAATGAAGGTTTCTATTTTCTGCTATCATATTTGATCGACTTATAAAATTTTGAATAGAAATGTTTGGAACAATCCACATTTTCATTCTTTGGTGTGAGAGTCGACCACAACAAATACTGCTACGTTCAGTGGTGGTGGGATGGTCGGCTGTATGCAAGAAGAAGTCAGTCTTGAGAAATCCTGGGCCTTGATTGCGATATTATCTTTGGAATGGTCGATGAAGTGGTTTAAAATTACCCGTTTTTATTGAATAGTGATCGTCAAATTTTCATAAATCAGTCAGTTTTAGAGTCTGAGTTGATTCAAGTTGATCTGTTTTTATTTAAAAGCTAAGCATTCTTCATTTATTAAAGCATTTATAGACTCATATTATAATATATATATATATATATATATATATATATATATATATATATATATAAACCATGCTTTTCTTAAATAAAGCCGATTTACTTAATTAATAATATTGTAAAATTCACAAAAAAATTTCTTATGGGAGAAAGTTAAAAAAAACCCCTCTGTGATTGAGCTGAAAATTATCATTGTAAAATTCCGTTCAGTCTATTTCTAGTACAGAAGTCTTTGATTTTGTGGAAATCAGCATGGTCATCAAAGATGTTTGCAAACACGAAATTTTAATAGGAATATATGAGCATTTTTAAAGAGTTTGAACGTGCTATGAAAATTTGATTACTATTATTCTCCATCTTACATAATTACTGTTTATTTTTGTATTCCGAAACTACTATTTTTCAGTGATTCTACTTCGTTAAATGGTGAGACATGGAAGGACATGCGCATTTTCGGAATTCATGATTTTCTGACCTTTAATTAGATTATTTTTTTTCATTAAACATTCCTATATTAGATACTTTAGATATTCTTATATTAGATATATTTTTGTTTCGTTTTTTTCCGACATGATTGTGAAACTCATTTAGTTTCTTGCCATACTATTATTTTAATTCAAAATTGCACACTATTAGCTTAAAGGGTTTGTTCAAGAGACCAAGTTTTTAGGAGTGACAGAAGAATATATTTTACCTAATATGATTACATGTAACCAATATGATTTTTCTATTTAATCTTAAAATGTTGTTAAAAAATTCCATGATAAATAAAAGTTTTTAGCATAAATCATTTTTTTTGTAAAAAAATGAATGATCAAATTTTAAGAACATAAAGCTTAAATCCTTTATTTATTCATCATAATTTAATATTTAGACCCCTATACTAAACAAAAAATTCTCTAAAATATTTTATTGTTAATTATGATCTTTTACCAAGAATATTTCGAGTTATCAGCTGTTTTTATGACTCAAAAGTTCGCATATAATACTTATTATTACCTTATTGTTAGTTGTAAATATTTCCTCATCTTTGCTCTCCCTCCTATTTTGATTAAATCAACGCGTAAAACCACGGAGGATTTTAGAATCCGAAAATAAAGGGTAAATTTTTTGTGTAAGGAAAGAACAAAAAAAATTACTATGTATATATTTTTATAATCCTCTTGTCTGAGACCTTCATGAATAAAACAAAATATGTTTTTAGAATTATATCTCTTGTTTGCTTAAAAACATGATGATTCAAGCTCTCAAAGAGCTAGTCGGTTTGTTCCGTATGCATGAACTCAATTCCTAAACACTACGAATTAGATGGATGAAATTTAGCGGATGAAGTTTTGCGTCCAAAATTGCACATATGCTTCAATTTTGAACTAAATTCGTCACCAGGTTGATTGTCTAACTCTTCATTCCAATTACCTCAATCACAACAGTGCTGGTGAAATACAGGAATGTCAATATGCGGCATTTAAACGACGAGTTATAGATCATCGCCAGATTTTGGATGGCATGCAGGAAAAAGTAGTACTATTCGGAAAGCAGTCAATTCTCTTCATTACATGATTAAGTTAAACTCAACGTGCAACTTAAAATGGAAGTGTACTTTTAAGTTGAAGGAGCATTTGTATTACATTTACTGATTATTTTTGCTCTAAAACATGAAAAGAATGATAATTTTTGAAGAATTAATCTTTATTTCCATTATTTCTATATTGGGACTTTTTATTATAAAATTTTTTGTAAATCATCGTTATTTTTCCGTTATACGTGTGCAAGATGTCGCCAATGCGAGCCGAATGCGAGTCAAGTTGCCAAGTGAAGCGAATGGCAAAACAAATGTCGCCACTGTGAGAAAAACGCGACCTAAGTCGTCAAGTGAATAATGGGAATTTGACGAATTTGAAAAAAAAAAAAAATTAACGTAATTTTGCTCCTTGGCAACTCTTTTGGCGATTTTTCACTGTTTCCGACTAAAGATTATTTGGCAACTTTTTCTTTGCTCCCGTATAACGGAAGAGCTGATTAGCTTAGCTTACAATTTAGCTGAACTACATTTTAGGGCAGCAAAAAATATTTTAAGTCATACTATTATTTAATCATAAAACACCCAGATTAGTCAGCTACAAAATTGTGAAATGAATTAGGGAAATTTATTCCATTGCAGGCTCTATCAGAGTTTTAGTTTGCGATATTTCTGAAAAATAATGTATAGTAGAAGTGGGTGATAGGTGGCCATTGCTGATATATCTTGAATTCATAAGTATTTAAATGAAATAAAAACTAGCCTGAGTGATCTGGCCCAAACTTTCTCGCATATTTTCTTGTAAAGGCAATATACCACATACACTGAAGTACATTATTTATAAAATATTAACACGATGCCTGAATTAAGCATTTTTAAAAATCATCTTTGGTAAATTACTTGCGATTAAGTTCTGGAATTCAGTTAATAAGATTCGAAAATGGAATCAATGTTCGATTGAAACAAAAATTTGTTAAAAAGTTACACTTTTTGTCACAAAAACGCTAATAAAATTTAATATATTTAACTCATCGCATTTTTGAATTATAGCGTTTACAAGTTTCTGAAAGTACAGACCAATTGACAATCCAACCTTTGATAGATTCGCTCAAAGTTTGATAAAAGTCTTCACTATAAATGTTAAATCTGTGAGTCGAATTTCATCATTCTAGCAACATTCATTTAACTTATATTCGAAGTTATATTAACCATCGTATTAACTTATATTTGAACACCCGAATTTCCACTGAATAACTTTTACTCAAAACTTGATAAATATCTGCAGATTTGGCTTAAAGAGTGTATACCAAATTTCATCGATCTAGTTCAAAGTTTTTTCAGTTATCTTTGTCACAGGAAGACATACAGACGAACAATGTCCAAAAATGTGTTTTTCGAGCTTTGGTTGGTTTCAAACTTGCAGATTCGTCAAAATTTCGAATTTTTTGAAGATTACTATATTTTCTCTATACTACGTATACAAGAAAATTAAAAAAAGGGATAAAAGAAGGTTTAAATTATACAACGGTTTAGGTAAATAACTATATCACTCATTTTTTTTATTTGTTCAAAAGAAGACTGTAAGATAAAGAAAGTACTGTGAAGTAATGATTTGGAGATATCTCTCAAAAGTAGGAGGAGATGCAGGTGCTCATTGTTAACATATTATGCTAACTCACTATTTTTAATATTAGATAAAAAAATTAGATGCACAGGTTCGATTTTTGGAAAGGGTTAAAAGGTTAATTTTTATTTACATCATTTTGAATAGATTTATGAATTTTACATTGAGATTTTATCTGAATCTAATACTATAATACGAGGAATGGTTGTCAAGTCGAAAATCGCCCCAGAATTAATAAACTCCGGTAAACTTGAGGGTCTGGGGTTTTTGGCCACGAGGAATCGATTAGCGCCGGCTTTGAAGCGCTACGGTCGAGCAGTTCGGAGTTACAGATAGGATATTTTCAAACTTTATTAGTTCGCCAAAATGGCTACTTAAATTTTCAAGCGGTAACGTGCTGCCCTCTATAGCCAATATGGCGAACTAATAAAGTTTTATGTTTATGTTGTTATAGGTTTATAATATGTTTCTTATGTATGTATATACGTTTGGTTTTTCTAAATAAATTTGTCAAAAATATTGAACTTCAATCTTTACCTTTGTATAGAATAGTTCCCTTTCCAAACTCTAACTTTGTTTAGAATAGTTTACAATGGTGCACTTTAACCAGTTACCTTTTCACCAATGGTTTCACAAATTTTCTTATGGCATGTATTGTTTTGATAAATCACAATTGAAAATTTAAATCTTAGAGTTAGCTTCGATACCTGTTTTCTCCGAGCGGTGCTCGGTCACCCGCTGGTGAAATTAAATATAAAGATTCCTTAAAGATCTTTCCTGAAAAGTGGATAAAATTATTCTTCGAAAACTTTTATTTATCACACATATTATGTGGGTTATAACTATATGTTTCAAGCTTGAGGGTGAAATTACAAAAGGTTGGTGGTTAAACCACCTTTAAGGGAAAATATTTGTTACATATGTGCAAGAACTAGCTAGCAAATACATAACATTTCCTTTCTATGGGAATCGCACAAAAAAGGATTGTGTAAATGAAGTTATCGAAAAAATTACTAGTTTTGCGGTATTATTAGTGAAATTGTCTGATCTCTTCTGAAATATAAGTTACAGGTTGGTTTGTAATAAATGTTGTAAGAAGAAAATTTTCAAATCTTAGTAAGTGTGGGCTAATAAAACTATCTATGTAAGAATCAATCACGTTTCATATGACAATTTTGTGGTTAACGTCCACGCAAGCAATTCATTTTTGGAGGAAGAAAACTGTTGTTTGACGACAGCAAAAAGAAACAATTGAGTAATTAAAGTTTAATATGGCAGATAAAAACGTACTTTACTAGGGAGAACTACAAATACATCTTAAACCAGCGGAAGTGTCACCTCAAAACTTTCTTGCATATTCTTTAATAAATTTGACATGCCCAGAAAGTTCCTTACTTGATATTGGCGTACAAAAATTGAGAAATATTAACTTTTAGTTTGAATTTATCCTTTCGACTGAGTCCATCGTATCATCTTTGGCAAGATTTTTAGCGATAAATCCCGGCATTTAGTTATCCGAAAATTTAATTTGTTCTTTAGATAATTTTTTTCAGTAGATTGAAACAAAGAACTGGCATAAAACTTCAATTGTAGTCACCAAATACCATGCCTAATTTAAGTCTCTGCATTTTTGAATTATCAAGTTAACATTTTTCTGTAAGTACAGTCCGACAGACAGTCATGCAATTGTTGGTTTTGTCTGAAACTCTGACAAGTATCTACGCTATAGCTTGAACATAATCGTATTAAATTTTATTTGAATAATCGGGCTGATGAACTTCTTCTGAATATACTTGGCTCAATACGTTTTTGAGTTATCTTTGTCGCAGACGGACAGACAAACAGATATTTTTCAAAAATACGTTTTCCGAATTCAGGGAGGTCTAAAACGTTCCAAAATTGTAATTCCAAATTTTCGAAGATTTTTCGTGTTTTTTAAAAAACATGGTTAAAACATCAAACCCTAGTTAAAACAAGTTTCCTGAGTAACTTTTATATTTGTTCTGATTTTTTACCTCTTTTATTTGATTTAGGCCTGAAAGATAAAACAAAGCTGATAATTTAAGTTTCGAAGAACATTGTTTAATAATAGTAATTAGTTATGTAACTTGATACTTTGTTAGTAAGAAATAATATTTCCTTTCAAAGTATTTCATTATTAACGTACCAAAGAGTTATTGCGACTTTTATATTAAAAAAAAACACACGTTTTATTTACTTTTTCCCAATTGCTTTTGTAATGTATATTTTAAGAAGCGAATTTTTGTCCAAACACATAGATAAGATGGAAATTTTTTGAAAAAAGATGTATTTAAAATATAGATAAAACAAATATAGAAATATTTCGAGAAAAGGTAAACAGTATTTTTGAAAAACATAACCTTATCTTACTTACATTATAGCTACGTATTGCATATAAGGTAGAAATTACAAAAGAAAAAAACAACAAAGATAAGACTTCATCTTTTTTTTTTCTTTTCAAGAATCATAAAATAATATCTTTTGCGGACGTAACAATGATATACAACGTATTGCATATAACTGAGACCCGCACTTGGCGCCAGTGAAATGTTTGAAGTAATATTTATAATTCTGCCCACAAGAAATATAGAATTGATAGTTGTTTTGGAGCAGTGGTAAACCAAACAATTAATATTACTGGGTTAAACCAGAACATTTCTTAATAACCAATGGACGAATAAAAACTGAAAGTTTTTTCTGCGTGCATATCTCGAGAAAATCACGTTTTTACGAGATTGATTGAGATTTTTTTGCGGTAAGTGGTCACATGCGTCAAGTCACGTTCAGATTTGATAGCCATGGCGCAAGGTAGACTGGAATTTGAGTGTGTTTGATGACAATCAAGAGTGTAAAAAAATGCTCTGCAGTTAGAAATAACTGTTTTTTCAGAGAGAAAAACAAGAACGCTGCACAAGTTTTATTTTCTTGTATACATGATTATACAAACAGATAGCAGAGCAATTTGACCTTACAAAGAAATCAAGGTCAAATTGCTCTGCTATTTGTTTACATAAGTCGTATACAATGAAATTAAAATCTAAAATTCTTTAAATCCAAAGAAATATTTTTAAATCATACCTGTCTGTGAAAAATTGTTTAATGGGTAAAAAAAAGGTTTTTGGTTAATTATGTTACAAAATATAGGCATGTAATATGATATGCGATTTTTATATCAAAACTGTGGATTTCTATAAAATTTTGGATACTATTAGACCTTTAGAAGTCTTTCTGGCTATTTATACGTGAATGCAATGACTCACAAATGAACCAGCTTCATTGGTTATATTAAACATATGGTTTTAATATCATAATATTAAATCCTTGTTGGAATTTTGGTCTAAACATATCAAAATATTTCCTATCTGGGGAAATATCTATTTGCAAGAATATGAATGTGTTAGTGCAAAAATATAATAAATAAGATGGCTGAATTTTATCGTATGATTTTTAATATTAAATTTGTAAATTTATAGTAATTTTGGATTACAGAAAATCGTATTTACTTATATTTGGACATCGTAAGGTAAAATCATTATCATTGATGTAATATTTACAATTATCTGTAAAATTTGGAATCTTATCAGTTAGTGAGAAAGGTATAAATTATGTATTAAGATTTACATTCAAAAGTCTTACTTATACACTGATGGAAAAAAAAATCCCAACACTAGGAAGGAGCTGTGCTAGATAAACGAAATTTGGTAGGCGTGTTTATACATCTGAAAGATGACGTTGATTCAAATTTCGAGCCATGCGCGTAAGTGTGGCGCTAGTATCGACATTATGAGCATGCAAATGAGGTTTGCTTTAAATAAGCGCTGTAAGGTTCGTGATCGTTATTTACAGTTGAGATTTGACTTAGTGGGTTAATGTTAGTCAAGGATGCCTCTGAGAAGACGAAGAAGCCATTATCAACAGCTCACTGAGTTTGAAAGAGGTCGTGTTGTAGGGCTACGAAAAGGTGGGTTTTCTTTCCGCGATATTGCTGAAAGACTTGGCAGGAATGTATCCACTGTGCATGAGTATTGGCGGCAGTGGTCAAGGGAAGATACTGCCTCAAGAAGACCAGGTTCCGGGCGGCCACGTGGTACTACTGAGAGGGAAGACCGTCGTATTCGGTGTATGGCTGTGGCTAATCGTACTGCGTCTGCAGCTGAAATTCGAGCTGCAGTTCGCACGACTGTGCAGTGCATTCCACTGACTCCAAACCACTGCCGTTTGCTACGTGAGTGGTGTCAAGCTAGAGCTCATTGGAGGACGGAGTGGAGATCTGGTGTGTTTTCTGATGAAAGCCAGTTCTGCCTTGGTCGCAGTGATAGCCGTTTGTTGGTTAGAAGGAGGCCAGGTGAACGTCTGCTAGTGACCTGTCTGCGGCCTAGACACACAGGGCCTACTCCTAGAGTTATGGTTTGGGGAGCAATTTCGTATGAAAGCAGGAGCACTCTCGGGGTTATCCCACGCACCCTGACTGCAAATTTGTACGTCAGTCTACTGATACAACCTGTTGTGCTGCCATTCATGAACAGCATTCTAGGGGGTGTTTTCCAACAGGATAATGTTCGCCCTCGTACCGCTGTTGTAACCCAGCATGCTCTACAGAGTGTCGACATGTTGCCTTGGCCTGCCAGATCACCAGATCTTTCTCCAACCGAGCACGTATGGGACATCATTGGACGACAACTCCAGCATCATCCACAACCAGCATTAACCGTCCCTGCATTGACCGGCCAAGTGCAACAGGCATGGATCTCTATCCCACAAACTGATATCCGACACCTGTACGACACAATGCATGCACGTTTGCATGCTTGCATTCAAAATTCTGGCGGTTACACTGGTTACTAATGTACCAACGTTTCACATTTGAAATGGCTCTTCAGCCAACGGCTCTACCTGTGATCTTGAAACTTTAATCAATCAAATATGCTACCTAGACAAATGTATTCCTAAAATTTCCTTTCTGTAAAATAATTTTTTTTGGTGTTGGGATTTTTTTTTCCATCAATGTATGAATGAGCTAAACATAAAAGGAATTCTTTTAAAGAAGCATAATCGCAAAAAGTAGTTTTTTAGTAGTTTTTTTCTCATAGTCTTTTAGATTTAAAACTGTTTAAACTAAAACCTCATAATTAGAGCATAATCCCTGGTCTTATTTCTTCAATTTTTATTTTATGGAGAAGAAACTCGGATGATTCTTCTCACTCTTAGACCCTTATATATGCCATCAATTGTCTTTAGTCTCCTAAAAAATTTTTTTGAAAGAAATCTGAAATATTTAATATACATTCTTCACGAAAAAAACAAACATAAAAACCCTAGCATCAATTGTAGATCAAATTTCGTCCATTTTTAACCTTTTGTACTCGGATGATGCCGTACACTTATCATTTAAAACGGTGTATCCTTTTGACTCTTATTTATTCTTTTCATTTTGATTTTTAAAAATGCCTACAAAATGATAAAAAGATATAGATTGAATTTTCAAAGAAATATGACTGAAAACAATTATGTATATTTATTTTTCAGAGGAATAAGCAAATCTTTTTATTAGGGGAATAATTATGCATCGAATTTCTTTTCCGAGTACAAGGGATTAATACCTAGATTTTCAATTCCTCAATGGTCAACAGTTCCAAATCAAAATGAATCTCATAAACATTACTCCACAATTTTTTCCCTCTTTGGGAGAAAAAAACCCCTCCATAACTGCATTCCCCAGTTCCTGTCACTCATCTGATTTCGCCACTTTTTATTTTATTTGAAAGTCAATGATATCGAAATATATCGTTGATTTTCATATCAATTGTATTTACTCCTTTTCCTCTACCATTTTCGAGAAATATCGAAAAATAAATCACTTTCAACTTTAACAATTGAGGTTATTTCTTCACCTCAGGTATTTAACGATCATAACCAACAAGTTAGAATATTCTAAGTTTATTTTGAAAATTTAGTTTATACTTTTATTTGGTGAGAAAAGATATAATTTATCACACTTGTTTGGTATCACTAAATTAATGCTTTTCTATGACGAGGGAACAGCTAGTCACTGTAGTTTATTTGTAAACAACTTGTATGTTTTATTTTAAATAGGGAAGAAAACATATGGAATTGACAATTCAATGCTCGAAGTGAACTATATCAACATATTTAATTGGCCACAATTCCTTTTTTTAAAAGAATATATAAATATGAGAAATAAACTTCAAAATGAGAAGTAAAAAATGCAGACATATTAATTTGAAAAATATTTTACATCCTTAAAAATAAAAACAAATAAAATATTCTAACAACATAACTATAAAATTAATCACCGGAAGAACGAACCAGTACGTTTAAAAATAAGGTTAAACATGGACTATGCAAATATAAATTACAACTTACTGAATTATCATTTATAACTTATCAATTGAAATTCCTTTTCTTTACAAAATTCAGATCACAAATGAAAGATGATAGTTTAGAATTTATTAACGCAATATAAAATGAATTAGCATGCCTACTTATTGTAACTGTTGATATGTATCAAATGGCATTCACGAATGAAAGCTTATGAAAGTTTAAATTTTTTACCACCCAATTTACTAAAATATTGCTCTTTTAAATCATCTAAGTGATAAGGCTTAACACCTAACCTTTAACATATGTCATATTTGGGTGTTCCTGCGGTGTTCGCTAAAACGCCCTTAGTTATCTCTGTTGAATTATATGAATTGGATTCGAAGGCGGGGGTGATGGGTATCACGCAACCATGACATGACTGGCACTTGTTCCTTTCGAACAAAATAAATAAAAAAAATCTTGATTTTTGTTACATTTGAAAATTAGGATATCGGTGAAATCTTTTTATTGGATTTCGGTTTAAAACTTCCTGATTTGATTTTCCCTGAATCCTGTTTTGAAAGAAACGTTCCCAATACATCTTTTTTCTATGTATCAAGGAGAAGTTTTGATAAAATGGGCTAAATGCGTATTTTACCAATTAACAAGCCACACCTCCTATTTTGATTTCCTCAAATGGAAAAAGAATAAGGAGGGAAAAAGACCCACCAAGTTTCGCTATCAGAAATACATATTTTGGTATTCCTTTTTTCTATGGAGCACTCACACACATTCATATTGTAATGGGCAAAAACTTCGATTTCGAAAACTCGAGATTTTGATAAATCTCTAAATTTCGGATCATCCTGAATTTGAAGAACATATTTTTGGAATTATACCTGTCTGTTTATCTGTAAACACGATAATTCAAAATTATCACAAGCTAAACGATTGAAATTTGGTATGTGATATTTATACTCACTTTTATGTATATGCGTATTCATACCTCTACAAAATCGGCGTTACTTCTTTAAATATAAGAAGAAGCATTTTTATAAACTAATTATTGCGACATAAATATCAAAAGGCTTTATTACTTCGATATTCTTGCTTCATGAAATGAATATAATTTTACTTTGAAAATTAGTATAAATGGATGATAATTTGGATGACTTATTTTAAATAATTCAAATAAAATAGAGATTTTTTTAAATTTTGATTTTCGGTTATTTAGATTTAACATCTTTCTGCTGATCTTGAGATTTATTATTATTCAAACTTGCCATCAGGTGGGGCCAACGATACAAATCAAATGAACCCTATTAACGATAAATTTAAAAATAAGTTTAAAAGTACTATAATAGTATATTTTCTGATAAAATATAAAAATTTCAGTCCTTAGAAAAGCAGGAAACGAGTGAAGAATCGATTAAAAAAATTATGTCTTTACAAACCAAGATGAATAAAAGTTTAATTGAAAATAACTAAGAAATATAAAATGAGACCTATTATGTCATGTAAACAACTCAGAAACTTTTGCGAGACAAAAAAAAAAAAAAAAAAAAAAAAACCCCAATGAATCCTTGAATACCTTTTTTTATATGCTTTCATCTGCCAAGACTTTTTTTCACAACTGTGTTAAGCAGCCAGCAATAAGAAACTTTTGTAGAAAACAATGCATAATTACCTGATTTTATTTTTGAAATTTTCCTTCAATTGAATTTCCTGATCAATACAAGAAAAGAAAGAAGAAAATTTTCAATATTGTGGTGGTAAGTTCATGAGCCAGAAAAGACCTTCTAGACCAGTGTGTACCCTTTTGTCTAGAGGTTATGTTACACCGCTATGGACCTAATGACGCCGAGTTCGAACCTCAAGAATGGACAATATAATATAATTAGAAATAAAGATTATAAATTGATGTAATTACATTAAAACTTTTTAATGATACAATTCGAGCATGTGCATATATTAAGTTAAAAAAAAAGTAAATTTTTTTGTCAAATTTACAACTTTTGGAGTCATTGATATAAATAAGAAATATGCCATTAACTCATTATGGCTTGTTTGATACATAATAAATATACCAAACGAGCCATGATGAGTTAATTTGGAAATTTTACAACGCATGTAAAATAACTTGCAATTAGTAATTAAAAAACATGCTTTGTTTCGTTTTTTGTGTGCTTTACGTAAAATATTTCCTTACACTAAAGCTACCGATGTTAAATATATACTTAGTTTTGCCTCAGCTATTAAATTGACAGATTTTTGATAACCATGGCTTTAATTGTAACTTTTGGCCTAGTTTATGTATATAAAACAGTATAATTTAACAAAAACAATATTTTATGTAATAATTTTTAATTATTTCTTATTGTTATTTTTTAATTAAAAAAGCATAATTTGATAGTGATTGGGTCTTGATTACATTTATCAGTTAGAGCGTTTACTTCTAAGCTGAAACATAATCGGAAATGAAATAGACCCCATTATAACGGTTGCCGAACACTTTGGATCAATCAAAATAATTTCATTAATTCAAATTTTTTCGGGAAATGTCTGAAAGTGGTGTATAAATAAATGTAAATATTTATGTCCATCATTGAATAAATGATCCATAAAATAATATAAACTTTGAAATTGTTGAAGATGTCATTTTGATGGGCCTTGGTGTAAATAGATACAGGTCATAATGAAAATGATTGAATGGAAATCGAATAGGAATACGTAATTTTTCTTATATTTAATTAAAAGTTGTAATAAAGTGCATAAAAATACCTAAATTATAGAAAAATATTTAATCTTGAAATTTGAAAAACGTCTTGCTCTTTCTATAACAGAAAAATTTCGAATACTCGAGATATACGCGAATTAATTTGGCAATGTAACAGCTTGCATTTAATTGTTATAAAATATACATTTGTCATACATCTGTGATACAAAAATGAGTTATGTATTCTATTATCCCGTATTAGAATAGAGCTATTTTTTCAAAAAGAAATAATTTTCTCGAATAATATGCCAAAATATGTGACTCCTTATAAAATGGTACATATGATGCTTTTCATATCAGCAGAAATGGAATAAAATTGATAAAACTACCAACTGGTCAGGCACATTACATCCAAGGACATATGTTCCATTAAAATAAGTATTAGCATTTCTTGTTTATAACAAAATTTTATCTGTTTGATTATAGTTAACAGAATTTCCAGACATCAATTTCAGACATTATGTTTTTGATATCGATAAAAAATGCTTTGACCATTTGTCTCAACTGGAGATATCTCGCTCATTTTGTACAACCTACCGAGAGGCATCATTATATAATTATAAATAAACACGAATTTTTTTTTGTGTGTGAAAATTTTGTATTTAATCGCAAATGTAAAAATAACGAACCCATTTAAGGAGACCAAGATTTTTTCCAGAAAAAATAAAAAACAGTGATATTGCAGAATTGAAAAAAAAAAAAAACGTTTTTGTGTGATCCGTTTCTACACATGACAAAAAAGATGAGACGTTACTGGTTTTGCTGCGGTTTGAAAAGAAGTATCAAACGAATTACTATAAGGTTACACATATTAATTTTATTACTTTTTGATCTTCTTGCGTCTAATAGAACGTTTAAGTTAAGCAATTTATATTTTACAATAACGTTAAAAGTTGTATTGCCTAAAAATTATTGAAATCATGTCAAGTTTTTGAAAATGCCACGTGAAAACATGTGATCTTAAGCTTATGATGTCACACGTCCGACATGTTAAAGATGCCTCAATGATCGAAACAAATTAAATCGGAAGAGATGAGTAAACATTGGGGGATGAAATTAAAAGGTAAGAGAATAGATGAAATTGCGAGCATTTTGACTAAGTCTAAGAAGTCTATTTATCGAATTTCATTCACAAATGAAGAATATAAAGTGTAAATGAGATTTGGACCAGGAGACAAGCAAACACGATTACAGAAGAATTCAGAAATGAACGCCCTCAAAGACAATGAGTTTACGTTAAATTCAAAGCGCAATTTACCAACGTATTCGAGAGACGATGGTTTATCATAACACTAGCCGCCTTTGGTGACCAGCTGGTTCGCCATGAGTAATGCGTTCTAAAATTTTCAATTTAATTACATATTCATTAGCCTTGAAGTAATTCCGGGCATTGATTGGCCTGAAATTAATATTTTCTATAAGATGATGGACGGAAAGTTCTAAAAGAACACGTTTTCCTGATAATATTCTTTAATTTTATAAATCAGTCAGTTTTAATTATCGGTTATGCTTCCAAAATATTAAATATTTTTTTTCGGTGATGTTGCCAAAGTATTAAATATGTTCTTTTGGTGATGTTGCCAAAATATTAAATATGTTTTTTTAAAGAAAGCGAAAAAAAAAATTATTGAATTGGTGATACATATATTGCAAACGATTATAGAAATATGCCATTAGGTCGGGATTTCAATACATATCCTGTCTAAATTCAATCAGGTTTACCGTAAATAAAGAAGATTTATTGAATTAATCATTTAGATATTGCAAATGATCATAGAATCCTTTGCCTTGCATTTATTTTTTTCGAAAGTATCACTTTTTATGTTTATGTTATTTTATCCAGTCCCGGGCTGAAAGTTGTATTTCTTTAGATTTGATTTGCGATGTTAGTTTTTTTTCTTTATCTGAACTTCCGTTATTCTTTTATTTTATTCGGTCACGTGCTAAAAAACATGGTTAAAATATTTCTTTAAAAATTCGTTAAAAATAGAAGCTTAAGTTATAGATTAAAACACTGATACCATAAGAAAGCTAATTTTTTTTATTCTTTAAATTGATATAAAAATCATGTTTGTGAGATAATATTTTCGGAAGTTATAGCGGAAAAACGTCGAAATTTTGCTTAAATTTTAATTAATTCAAATTCTAATTAAAAATTCGAAAAATGGGCTCCGAGATGCACATTCCCGACCTCCAATGTATACATGTACCAAATTTGGTAGCTGTAGGTCCAACGGTCTGGACTGTAGAGCGCCAACACACACACACGCACACGCACGCACGCAGACACACACACACACACGCACGCACACACGCACACACACACACGCGCGCACACACACGCGCACGCGCACGCACACACACACACGCACGCGCACACACACACACACACACACACACACACACACACACACACACACAC
>JAPMOQ010005397.1:743542-761769 GCA_026543055.1 Argiope trifasciata | reverse complement strand
CACACACACACACACACACACACACACACACACACACACACGAGTTCTTATCGAGTTCTTCCCCAAAGCGATTTGATCTTAAATTTCACTGAAATCTATAAAAACTTTAGGAATCATTACCAAATTTAATTCTTCTAATTAAGGATTTTGTTTTATTTATCATGCTATCATTTTAGACAGATATAAATCCAAAAAGGTGTATTTCAGATTCTAAGAAATCAGAAAATTGGTAGAATTTCCAGATCGAATTTCCTGAGCTTTAGAATATTTTTTTCTTTGTGTACTAAAAATAAATTTTATTGAATGTTGGAAATCTCGTTTTCACTATTACAAAATTTTTGCATAATGAAATCGAGAATTTTTTAAACTATGGATATATAGAGTAGGCACAATATATTTGTAAGTCATTGTTTATCAAGGGAATAAAATTTATTTTAAATTCAATCATAATAATTTGATCTAAAAATCTCTCTCTTTGCAATTTATTGTAGTGAAACTCAAATTCACTTATTGCTATACATTTTACCCTAAAAATCCTGCTAAGTGAAAGAAGTATTTGAATAAATAAAAGTCGGAATTTAAAAGTTCGAATTCGTTCCTTTACTCGGGCTTGGTGTAGGGATGTTGAACTTTTAAAACAGAAAAATTGAATGAAAGCTTTATAATAGATATGTCTCTAGAGGCATTTAAAAGTGTATTTTTGAGTTAAAAAGCTGAAGAAAGAAGTCATTTTTTTCATTGATATTCCGTTCACGATAGTTGTGTAAGTAAATTTCAGAAACTTCTGCCATAAGGAAAGTAGAAAACAATAGTGATAGTAACAAGAGATCCTAGAACCTATCTTCCTTAATGCTGGATCCCACTGTTTTTAAATGAAATAACATATTACAGAGTATTCTTCTTGTTTCATTTTTACCATGCTTTAGATTTGTTTTGGATGAAAAGCTAAGGCAAGGAGAAAGGACAGCACTCCAACAGAGAGTACAATTTGTCATTGAATTCACCGAAATTTATCTTGTTTCCTTTTTTTCCTCGTTAGTGAATGGAATTTCATGAAATGGTGGAATGACGCAATACAAAAAAGGTTTCTTGCACTTAAAATTCTTCAGAAAAAAAAAAAGATTTCATTTCCTGTCGTTCTAGTCAATGAAACGTCGTACTTCCTCACAAAGTGTTCATAAGTTCACAGTGTGACAAATGTACGATATTTTTTTTGTTGAAATAGAATTCTTACGTTTTTTTCAAGAAGTTTCTATATTCTGTTAAGTTTATTAAAGATTTGAATTTGCTTCTAAATAGTAAATAAATATTAAATTAATACTAAAAAAGAATTTGTTTTGTTTGCCTTTAATTTAAGGAAATACATATTACCTTTTGTTTTTCTAATGGTGCAACTAATGAGGAATATATTTCAAATATTCATTTTTTCCTTATTTTTTGGACACAAATATATGTAACTTTTTTCACTTGCTTTGAAATGTATCATTTTTAATTTCTCACAAGATAGAATTAAAAATCTCCAAATCTCAGAAAAAAAAGTTTGATGAATTTCTATTTTTTAGCATTTTTTAACCCATTTGAATGAAATCAACCCATTTTTGAATTTTAATACGAATATGACCACTGCAAGTAGGCAATTGATTGAAAATTCTTCCATCCCACCATAATTTACAATTGCGTCATTTCTAAAAAAATTTGCTTTAAATAATAATAAAAAAAGGAATTTTAGTATGATTTTTATACCACAATTATATATCTATCTATATCAAATTTGGGATACTGTCAGTAAAATTATTTTGAAAGCATATATTCCATTGCTTTCGTCTATTTTTTCTATCATTTTGTGTATGAAATGACAACTTCAAGCAGTCAATTAGTTGAAATTTCGACCCAGTATACAATATTACGCCATTTTTCTTCAAAATTCTCCACCAAATCTACAAGCTATGAAATAACTTATATAAATGAATTCTAGTAAAAGATTTCTGTACCAAAATTGCAGATATGCACCAAGTGTTATCCAATGACCCAGGCGGAAGATTTCGAAAGTATATTATATATTCGATTGCTTCTGTCTGCTTTTCTTTTTTTTTTGTGTGTACAGATATGATAGTTAAAAGCAACCAAGTTGCTTACATTTTGATTCACTACATAAAAATTACCATTTTTTTTCTGTACAAAAATTACCAAAATTCTGCATTGAATCAGCCACTTGTAAAACTAAATAAATAAATTTCAGTACAAGATTTTTGTACAAAAATTGTTTAGGTATCAAATTTTGGAATCCAGTCTACCAGTATGATTGTAAGAAAAATAAATTAAGTGTATAAGACTGTATATATTTGATTTATTTTTCTTACGTTTTTATACTCGAATATAACAACTGTTATTATTATATTATATATAGCCAACTATTTGAAATTTTGACCCATTATCCGAAAATTACACTATTTTTGCAAAATTCTGAAGCAAATCTGTCATCTGAAAAAAAACTAAATAAATGAATTCTAGTAAACGAATTTTACACCAAATTGTAAATTTTCATCAAATTTAGGATCTGTTGGACAGCAGGAAGATTTCAAGAATACATCATTCTGTTTATCAACAAGGCTTAACATAAAACATGTCATTTTTTTGAAGCTTGCGTGAACATCACAAGAAGTACATCAGTACGTTACATTCAATTGTTATGAGAAAACACTAGGGTTGATTTAATGGACAGACAGTATGTTCAGGTCAAGTGAGAAAGAATGTAAGTACACAATTTGCTTTTTAAGCACTTTTTTTTAAAAAAAAAAACATGCCACCCTTCTGCCAGAGGAAAAAGAAACATTTATTATTATTGTACTATGAAAGTGAAAGCTGATCTCCAAAGTGCTTAGAGCAGAAATGTAAGATCAGATGTAACATAATTTCCTCATTGGTTATTTTGCGTGTATAAATTACATGAAATAAGGATACGGAAGTAGCTATTTGATACTGGTGAAAAGAAATTCATTTCATAGTCAGTTTTACAATCTGGCGATCTAAAATCGTAGCCTTAAAAGACTACAACAATAATAATCCTTCACTGAATTGAAATGTTCTGTGTAATCGTCAAATATCCGCTTATCATAATAGTTACTGGATTGCAATACATATTTAGCTATCGCTGTAAAGTTAATAAATTGTGTTAATTATTGAGATTTCAATTGCTGGTGAAACAGTATAATTTCTTTTCCTGAGCACAATTAACACATTTTTCGTGAAATAAAAAAAAAAATTAAATTTTTATATACATGTTTTTATATTCATTTGTGTTATACGTTTAATTAAATTCATCATTTATTGAGACTTTAATTGCAAGTATAAGAATATTATTGAAAATTTTCTTTTTTTGAATAATTAATATATTTCGCTGATTAAAAGAAACTAATTTTTTAAATTCATTTTTTACAGTTGTCGCCAACAAGGCCGTATAAACGCATAAAAGTTTTGAAAGAAAATTTTGTACAATTCCTTGTATTTTTTTTAAATCTATAAATGAATTGAGCAATATTTTTGCACACAGGTATTTTCTATTGCTCCCTATTATTGGATACTCTATGTAAATTGTATGATCTGTGTTAGACAAAAAAAAAAAAAAAAAAAAAAAACAATTCATAGTCGTTTAAAACACGAGTTGGAATTGACTATACCATATACACTGTGTTAATACTAGTTTGGAATTTGTAATCTTGCTGTTGGAAAGGTATATGACATTATATAGCAAGAAATTAAAAGCAGACCGATTTATCTTTGATATAGGATCATAAAATCTGGTAAATTCATATTATTTGTCATAGAACCATACTATATTCGAATATAATGAAATTAGTTTTACTATGCATTTAACAAAATTTGCTGATATATATGCATGTAATGATATTTTAACATCCAATTTAAATCCAAATTAATTTCTAAAGTTTTATCTTAATTTAGCCCATAGTAACTTCATTCTAAAATATTCTCTTATTTCTCGATTTGATTCCATTTCTCTACTTAATTAATTCAAGAGAAGTTTTGTAAAATTGCTGCATCGGCTAGAAACCGACTTTCACAAGTTCTGTGTGAAGGGTTAAAAACATATCCCATAAGCAAATTCTTTTTAAAAACAGATCTCTGTTTTCAATTACTTGTAATTGATATGTAGAAATGTAATATATTAACCCTGTAAGCAACATTTTCCCAATCAAAATATGGTATATAAGACGAGAGAGAATTATTATTTTTTCTTTTTTGTCCACTTTTGCTTGTTTTGATCTGCGTAACGGACCTCTATGTTTGCACCTTCTTGTAAACAAACCTGCCTGCTTCCGGAGGAAGAATAAAACAAACTTAAAATTAAAAATCAATTCAATGTCTTCAGATATGCTATCTCCTTCCAAAAAATTTTGAATTGTTGAACACACACGCACGCACGCGCACACACATTGTCCTTCATAATAAATGATAATCATATTCTTTGGAATATTGAAAAAGTTGTAAAACTTGTGTGTCCGAGTGTCCAGGTGTTCCTTCTTGCACATAAAAATTCTTCCTTCTTGCCATTATATATATTGTTTTTAAAAGTTGCTTATGAAATGTTTGTTTAACATGGTATTTTAATTGTCAAGGAAATCAAAACCTGCCGCAACTAAATTTACTCATTTTCTAATGCATGGAGTACTTTTATTAGGTAGATTCCTGTAAGACTCCTGTAAGATTCTTCTGACTCCTTAAGAAAATTCCATTGTAATACTTCTGCTAAGGCTTCAGTTCTTTACCGATCATAGTCTAAAGTCTAAAATCCAAATCGGTCTAAAGTCTAGAGTCTAAAATCATGCTTTATTCAAAAGTTTATATACAATAAGCGTATAACGTTTTACTCGTGTTATCTTGTGAATAGGTTTGAAATGTGCTGTTAGAAATGTAAATTCCTCGAAGTTGTTCATAAATGACCATCTAGCTCAAGAGGGGGTGGATGGTGGGGGTGAAATCGCCATTTCGATATAACGTTCTTAGTATTGAAGACAAAAAAGTAAATCCAATTAGCTCCTCATTAAGAGAAACAACTGCTGTATTTAAACTTTTTCGATAATAGCAATATATTAGAAGTTAGGGGTTGGAAAATGATTTTCAAAACCTAGTTTTGACTGTTTCTAATATCAATAATTTGTGTTGCCAGATAGTAATTTAAATGCAAAGAAATCTACCTTTGTCTTTCGACTGGCTGAGAGGATATTTTTGGCAATTCTTTGCGTCTTTAATTGCTAAAATCGCAATGGAAAGTTTTCTAATACATTTTTAAATCAAAAAGTGAATTGCACAAATTTAAAATTCGATAACGAAGAATTTGAAATATTAGCTCAATAAAATGATCTAAAAAACAAAACTTCTTTGCTTGATTTTTTAAAGTAATTCTTGATATCTCTAACAATTTATTTGCTTGAGTGCTTTGCCTCCTAATTCAAGCGTATACTTATATTAATTTTTTTGTAATAAGTTTCATGAAATTATGCAAATGTTTATATATATATGTGTGTGTGTTGTTATATATATATATATATATATATCATATTACAGAGAATATGAGAGCGAGAGAGATTCGGGAACGATTTAAAAAAAAAACACCTCATTATAAAGAATTGCTGCTTTCAAAATACTTTTGAAATTGGTATTTTTTTTCCAAAGGTACCAGTTAGATTTCTATAAAACACTACTTTGAGTTTAGACTGAATAAAAAAAATTAAAGTGTTTTAAAATTTAAAACACAGCACGATAGTAGATTAGATATGAAATAATAAATATTCTACAAGGACTTCAGTTGATATTTCATCAGAATATTTTACATGCTTCTCATGAATATAGATAAAGCTTTTTTTTTTGTTTGTTTATTCAGGACAAAATGTCCATTTTTCCTTAAATGTCATTCTTTCAGACATTTGAATGTAACTGGTATCTACCATTTAAACTATTTCATCTCGAAATTTTTTGGAAAGAAACAAAATTTAATAAGTGACAAATTGTAATTCTGAACTCTGCAGTCGAAAGCATATATTTTTCCTTAACTTTCTAAATTCATTTATTTGAGGCATGATTAGCCTTAACAATGTTGTCCGAGCAGTTAAAAATGTTTTTTTTTTTCCTATTCTGTTACGTGTTTATTATGCAAGAAAAAAACTCAAGTTTCACTCATGTAGTTAAAATGCTGAATGTGACTTTACATTGAAAGTGGAGGTAGTAAAGTTTGTAAATTAATCTGTAAACTTTTTTACATGGTGGAAAAGACAATTTATTCTAAGAAGGTCACTCACAAATATTATTTTCATATGCTTTATGCAAAAAAAAATATAGCCGTCGAAAATAAAGCAAAAGACTCGACTGCTATAAAAGTTGTAACTAATTGTTGAAACCTTTCCAAAGCAAGAAAAAAAAATGAAGCAGTTTTTTAAAACTGCTGTGGTAGAACTGAAAATCGATAGATATAAACAAATGATATGGCACAAAAATTGATTGGATTTTGATTCAAAAATAGAAATTTCTTCTATTTTAACTTAATATGTGTTTCACTTTTAATTATTTTTTTACCTTGCTGTTTGATATTGACCCTTCTTTTGCTTTTTTAGTGCTTTATATATTGAAGAATTATAAATCATTTCCTGGTACTTAAATGTTTTAAAGTCTCATATTCGTTTATTCACTTATTTCTTTAATCTATGTTTCATATTTATCTATTTTATTATTGGGTAGTTTGTTTTTAATTAACATTTTAATTTCAATACTTATCTAGCTGCAACCCTTCAAAATGTATTTAACATTTTTTAAAGAAATTTTATTTTTATAGTTAATGCATAAAGGAAGTAATTAATGCATATTGAGTTAAAGAGTTAAAAGAATTGTTAAATTATTATGAAACAAGTAATATAAAAAATTAAAGTCAATTCCAACTTAGACTATTTTAATTACTTTTTATTAAATAAAAAGAATTAATATAAATATGTATATACATATGACATAATCACAAAATTAAGATATGAAATAAATTTTTTTCACCCATTTGCACGCTTCGAAACTGACGGTATTTATTCCTAAATTTATACCCTGCTAAATATTTTATATAAGAAAATTTTTCCCCCCACCTAAAACAAAACTGTTGATTTCAATTTTCATTACAAACTGCTAAAACTCTATTTTAATTAAAAATTAATTAAATTAGATAAATGAATTAATGTTTAAAAAAAAACTATTAAATCATATCATCAACTACAGGTTTTAAAAAATGTATTTGAACTGGAGTGGATGAATAAAATTGTATTTCATTAAAGACTGAAAATTTGAATAAGATGTGTAAATAATTATATATGGTGAGAGTGCGAACTAATAGTAGGAATTGAAAAATAAACATTATTAGATGATATTCATTCATGTTATGATATTCATCTATTTTTACAATGTATGAAATATACTTTTAATAATTAATATTAATCTTAAATTTATTATTTTACAGAAGAAAGCGAAATTTTCTGAAAAAATTTCGACCTACTTTCTATTTGAAAGAGTCGTGTGAACTGTGAAATAGTTTTTTTAAAGACATAATTGAAAATAGAAGGGTATCTAAAGACCGCTAAAGCCGTTATGAAGTTCAGACAATTTTTCCTTTTCAAGGCATCTAATCAAGGACAATTTGCTATTTGAAAATTTTACTCAAGCTTTTCTAGAAAAAAAAAATCGCATCTTAAAAACTAAAACGAAATTTCAGCTCTTATTTATAAATTTGTGCACTTTATTCTTCAGGATATGTCTAATTTCAATTCTCTCCCCCCCCCTCTCAAAATTCTTATGTTGAGATTATTTTTATTTTGCAAAAGATTTTTAGATTTCGTGAACAATCTGCAACGTTATCATTCTATTAGGTGAATCTAAGATTAGCTTTTTCTTATGTAATTTAGTACAGATTTTGATTGGAAACCAAAGGTTTTATAAATGAATTCTTTTATAAAATATAAATTAGACTTTAAAAAAAAAAGAACTTGAATATGTTGTCTGAAATGCTAAAAATGTTTTTCATTTTTTTCTTACAAAATATTTTTCATGAAAATGTGAATGATTTTTACTGAAAGTAAAATGTTGCTAACGAAATTTAGTGTTAATTTATTAAAACAATTTAGTAGCAATTTCCTTTGAAATTAAATAGTTTTGTAATAGATTTAAAAAAGATTGATAAAACTTTGATTTTAAAAAAATTATTGTATGCATATTTATACATTTCTCATTTCTATCAAATTTCTACATTCTATTCTTGTTATACTTTTCTTCCATTAACGTTATTTATTTTATTTCATTTGCTGTCCATCAATCTAAAAAGCTAGCTCCTAACTTCTCCTAACAAAAACAAAGCAGAAGAACCCACTTCAATTAGCGGTCAAATGTTGGGGGCGAGGGCGGGTGCTTGTGTAATTTTTTACAGCCAAATGAAGTCTCAGCTTTCAGTTTTGGCACATCGGGTTTTCCCTTTCAATATCCGACCCTGGAAAGGTCATATGTCGTCGACACAGGTGCCACAAGTTTTAAACTTTCTCCACCCCTGGGGTAACAGCGTCAGTGAAGCGAAATGGCGTCATGCTTCCATGGTGGTTAGGAATTCCGCACCCAAGTTGTTACATAGTAATCCTCTTGTTAAGAGGTTTATTGGTCGGGAAAGTATTCGTCCTTGGCGTTCTTATCGGGTCCCATTAACTTTCTGAGGGGCATCGTTTTTTTTTCTCAAAAGATAGAAAGCAAGATTTAATCTGCTGATTTATCGATCTGTTATTTAACTGCACGCAAACTGACGATGTTGATACGTCATAAAATTTTTTATTTGCGTCATAACACTATAATATTAAGGATTTCTATATATTTTTAGTGGAGTTAACATATTTGTTGATAAACAACTCAGCACGTGTACTTTTTATTGTACACCAGTCATGATAATATTACATTTTGATAATTTTTTTTCATATATTTTTAATATAGGTTTGGATTAAACTGCTAAATGGCCTTAGGGAATGTATTTTCGGGTCCACCTTTCCTGTATTTGATATTTTTACTTATCTTAATTACTCGTATAAGCAATTTTAAGCAGCAAATTCTGTCAATATAACAAAAAATAAAACACAGATATTTTTGAAAGTTGATTTTAATATTTCTCCAACAACAATAACAATAATAAATAAATAAATCCAAGATACAAATTAAAAATAACATTACAAAAAAAAATTAAAGCTGAGCACCGCTTAAAAACATTTATTTATATTATCGGATATATCTATATCTATCTAATCTATCTTATCTATCTTGTCTGTCTATCTATTAATCATAAATATTAATATAATATAATATAAACGCATATATTTTAGCAGTTTTGTGGCCGAAGATAAAAAAGACACTTTGAATTTTTAAATTTCTCTCTTATTCTAGCTCGAGAGGCATAATTTATGTACAAGAAGCGACGACGAACTGTCGTTCGTTCACAGCGTGGCATAAGAGTAGAAGTGTAAAGAAGGAAGGAAAATATTTTCTCCCGTGTTTATATTCTACGGGATTCTATCAGATATTTCTCTACACGTGCGATTTAGGAAAAGGAATTATGGGAATCTTTAAAAAAGAATTCGCCTTTCAATTTTTTATCTCTTCACTAGAAGTTTGAGAACTTGTCGATTTCCACGATTTTAGAATCCTTGTTGAATTAATTGAATTGTTAAATAAAAAAAAGCGCAATTGGATCAAGAAATCTTTTAGAATGAAGTTAATACTGGGCAAATTAAGCTAAAAATTAGGAAAACAATTGTTTAAACTAGATTTTAAAATATCCTTATATATATATAACTGAAAAATTTCTTCAACGTTTTTAAAAAGCGTAATGTAAAATTTTCAAAAGATAATTAAGAAAATTTCAAAAGATTTTTTTAACATTATATCAATGCTTGATTCCAATCACTTCGAGCGTACGAGCCCGGTAAATTAAATGAAAGGAATTCAGACTGATCTGAAAATACTGCAAAAACTATATCGAAGTTTCGATGCTCTCCAGACAGTTAGTTGCCTGTCTTGGATGGTTTAAGATGACGACTGAGTAAGTTCTACTTCATCATTATTTTTTTGTAAATACAAATGAAAATGTTTTTTTAAAAAAAGTATTCTAATATGAAATATACATAGAAATAATTCTAAATTGTGTTGAGATAAATGAAAAAAAAATTAAGTCA
This sequence comes from Argiope trifasciata, assembly GCA_026543055.1. Lineage (NCBI taxonomy): Eukaryota > Metazoa > Arthropoda > Arachnida > Araneae > Araneidae > Argiope > Argiope trifasciata. The sequence goes on along the minus strand of JAPMOQ010005397.1, from coordinate 751,522 downwards.
CCCACCCAATTGGAAAATTTGTTTTGTTTAAAAACTGTTTAAAAAAGAATGATTATAAATTGGTCCGAATAATTATAAAATAAAGCGAATTGTTGTTTCTATGCTGTGCAGTAGCGTAGTGACTAGGAAGAACAAAGGGGGGGGAGAGAATAAATGAGCCCTCAATCTGGGGAAAGAGGCAATATTGAGACCAAATATTTGAATTTATTTACCCATGCAGATTGTGATGAATTTGAAGATTTTACCGCGTTCTTCCTGTCACTGCCTTCTCTGAGTGATCAAACGATGCAGAAAATAACAGAAGACATACAAAAATATACATGTAATGATATTTTAAAATCTAATTTAAATATTTATTTTCCTAATTTCTAGATTAATTTAGCCCGTATTAACTTCATTCTAAAATGTTGCATTATTTCCTTCTCCGATTCCACCTTTTCATTTGATTGAAGCAATAGAAGCTCTGTAAAATTGAGGAGATCGACAAGTTCCCATACTCATTGTGAAGGCATAAGCAGTTGTTGAACTAAGCACATTCTTTTTAAGATCCCTTACCCGGGAACTACATGTGTAGAGAAACCCCTATCAAAATATCACAGTATATAAACACAGGGTAAAATTTTTTCTCTTTTTTCTCAGGGTAAAATTTTTTCTTCCTCTTTTCTGCTCTTGTGTCCTTCAATGATGATGTGCTTGCCACTTCTTCTTGTACATAAATCATCCATCCCTCGATGGAATAAAACGGAGTTAAAAATTCAAAGTGTCTTCTCTCCCCATTCGGCGGCGACTCAGCTTCAAAATTATGTTTGTATAAAATGTAAACATAATAATTTCAGAAGTAGCAGGCATGTTCCGAAGACAGAGTAGATTTTGAATTCTTAAGGCTCGCTTTATTCCATGATTTATTTGCAAGAAGGAGCGGACAAGGCACGTCCGCTCACTCTGAAGCACAAAAGCTGAAGAAGTTTTTTTTAAATGCTAAATAAATTATCTCTGATTTTATATAATATGAGATATTGATAGGAAAAATATTTTTCACAATATACTATATATACTATTAAGCTTATAAACTATTAATATTCTGATTGCAACTTTTTCTACAGTCTGGAGCCAGGCAAGGGATCCGTTAAAAAGAATTTGTATACATCAGCAATTTTACATTTTCACTCGGGAACCTCTGAGTAAAGCATTTTATAAATCTTCTCTTGAATTAATTAAATAGAAAAAGTGGGATCAGGAAATAAAAGAATATTTTAGAATCAAGTTAATATGGGCTGAATTGCGATGAAACTTTTTAAATTAATTATCTTTCAAATTAGAGTTTAAAATATTATTATATATTTAATATTCTAGATCATCTAAGTATTTTAGAAAGTTTTAGGGAAGAAACACCCTCTTCTGGATTCATTCAGAACTGAAGTTATCACACACAAAGAGGAAAAAAGGAAAACCGTGGTTTAATCGAGTCTTTATTGTATCATAAAAATGTCTCTTTAAAATGAAATAAAAATAATTTACGAACAATAATTGTTTCAGAAGTTAATGAATAAAAGTTCGAAACTATCAGGTTTTTAATAAAGTTCATATAAAGCATGTAAATTATTGCACTGAATGAACTTCGGAAATGTTTTTGTTCCAGATATCGCAGCTGTAAGTCTTGTGGTCATCTTATCACTAGACACAAATCTTCCTTAATATGACAAATAAATGCATTTGAAGGAAAGGAACAATAACAAATGGCATGCCTTTCGGGTATTTACTACCTCGGTGTTCTGTGCATCAATGTAAATTAAAGAATCAAATATTGCTGAAAAGGGTCATTACGTGAGAGGGTTTGCATGATTTTTCAAGTAAAGAAGTGCTATAGATAAAGCCTATAAATATGGAAAGCGGAACGCGGAAATGCATGGTGAAGAATTGAAGCGAATAAATCATGTAAACATGTGAATAGAGATGCAATGAATAACTGAATGCTAGTTATAGATAATGAATGGATTAAAACCTGTTTTTTCTTTATGTAAATTATATTTGAATATTATAAGAATGGGACTATTATACTGATTAAAAATGGTATTTATACTTGTGTTGAATATTAAAGCTTATGAGCAATAAACTGCATCAACGAATAATTTTAAGTATAGGCTGATTTATCCATAACCAGTTTATAAGTATTAATAATTGTTTATTTGATTTGACTTCAATTCTCTTAAGGATAGAATTTAGGAATCAATAAAAAAATCATTTTCAAATAGACTAGAAACATGGGTATGTAGAAATTATGTTTTCGATCGTAGCTATTTTAAGTTTTCAGAACTTCATTTTTAATTTATCGTTTAATTTAAGTTACATTTTTATTCTTGAAGTCGTCAGCTGGCAGTAAACTTTTGAAAAGTTATCAAAATTTTATTATGAAGAATTCCTGGAATTCTCTCATCGAAAACACCGCCTGGAATCCTCTTATAATTTAGTCAAAAAGTGGTAATCTCGATATATTGAAGAAAATATGTATTTTCCCCATTTCCTGCAAAATAACTGGCGGCTGAATTCAACCAAATTTCGAGCACTTAATATAGGAAGCATAAGAAAGACAACTGGCACATTCAAAGTGAAAAAGTTATTAAAATATTCTATTAATTTTTTTTTCTTTTACATTCCTATCATTTTTTAAAAATTTATCTTTTAATGCATATTTTGATCACGCTTTTTTTGTTTTTAAAGTAGTAATTTAATGCATAAAACTAAGTATAAGCATTTTTGATCAAAATTAACAATGTTATTATAACAATTATTAATAACTTATGAAAAAAATGAACTATAGCTGGTTTTTAAGGAGCGTTTCATGTTCATGTTCTGATTTTAAATTAAAGCAGATAAAAGATTTAATATATTTTAATATTTTATATAAAAATTGATATTACGTTTAAAATATAAATGAAAATGTTTCAATTCTTAGCAACGCCGGATGCTTTCACTAGAGAGAAAGAGAAAATATTTCGACAGAGGTTCATCACACGATTAATTTTTTGTTGCTTCTTATATGAATAGATCTAGTGAAAAATTTATTGCTATTTAAATTTTTTAAAACTGTCTTATTATTAATATTCATTTCCCCATATTTAATGTGCTGTCTAAACATGATGCACACAAATTCAGTTCTTGAACTAACATTTGCGTATTAAGGAATTTTGGAATATTATTTTTCAGTTTTGATGCAATTTCCTTTTATACAAAATCCGCAAAAATGCATCTAAATTCTTTCTTTGGTTTGCTTATAATATTTTGGGTAACGCCCATGATCTGGTTGGCCCGTGATCGAATCCCGGTTTGGGCATGGTTTTTCTTCATCTGTTCTACCAGTGTGATGCGTGAATGTGTCCCCCTCTTGTAAAAAGGGATTTGTGCAAGGGAATGAGTGATGTGTGAGTGTCAAATTCAAACTATTGACCCTTGTTGGCGCTAATAGAAACAATATTCGCACCCTAGACTTAAAATCGCTGACTTTGTAAGAGATTTTGTCCATGACGCTATTAGAAAAAACAACAATAATTTATCCTACTTAATTCATGATATGCTACGATGTTTCATAATATTTTCTAGAATTTATACTTATTTAAACAAACATAATAATTTAGCGAACATCATAATATTTAAAAATTCCCTGTAAATGTATATGTAACAAAATTTTACACGTTATTCTGATGAATATATAATAAATGATTTGAAATATAATAAATTTCTTTATTTTTTTTTAACATTTCACTCATTTTGATACTTTTTAAAAATTTATGTTTGTATTAGTATTGAATAAATTTCGAATCTTTTTATAACTCATTTCAACTGCTCGAGGATTCTAGTAGTAAAAATGTCAACCTGTGGAAAATCCTTCACTATTTAGCTTCTTAATATCTGCAAATGAAATTAGCTCGAAGCTATCTAATTACGTTCTTGCATCTGATATTTGTATTACAGTATACAATCTGATGTTTGTTATAAATAGCTTTATATGTCTTCCCTTGAAATAGCTGAAGACAAGTATGTATACTATACTTTGCACATTACTCAATTAAATTTTATTTATTCAAATGCTCACATTTCTAAGGTTATTTAAAACATTTACTCTGAATTTCAATAAAATGTATACATAAAATTTTGTGATTAATTCTGGTATTTTTGTTTTATTTCGTTAAAAACTGTATCTTTTGCAATCAGAGAAAACCAGACAAAAAATTTGTTTTATAAAAATTGATCGGCTATATTTATCAGGATATGCGTGTTATTACGAAAAAAAAAAAACACTCATAAAAAACACTCATAAAAAACACTCAAAAACACTATGCAGAAAATAAAAACACTCATAAATGTTGTAAATAAATGTCACTTTTCTGTGAAACGGGCTGAACTCAAACTATTTCCTTCATCAATTTTTGGCCAATTTACTAAATGCCTCTGTGGCCTAATCTTCTTTATAAAACAAATGGTATTCATATTCTTAATTTGATCGAAATTCAAGAGAAGTTCAACGAGTATTTCTGACGAAATTGATGAAGAAAAAGATGTGTAAATCCGAAAGGGTCTTTTTGACTTGAAATGAGCTTTTGATCAGCTTTTTTTTATCTTTTGGCGATATCTTTGCAAATCTTTAAAATATTATTGGCAAAAACTTTACTTTATAAGTTTAAACCTATTGCTGCTCTTTGAACGTGACTGGATATTATTCCATATGAAATGATTGATTGATTGACAAGATGCGTTAAAAGTTGATAAATTGCGGTGACCATTCCGTTATCGGATGATCGAATCTCGGTTAGTAATTAATCAAGAAAGTCGATTTACAATATTAGTGACCTATTAAAATAGACCGAAAATATAAAGATAAAAAAGCTTATATAAAGCAACTAGATCAAGCAGTCGAAAAAATCACGACACAAATATATCATCCTGTTGATCACTGTGTGATAAAAATCTAATAATATGGTGAAAAAGGCATATGTGATGCATTTATTTTCCCGTAGAGATATATCCAAAGATTATAGTTATAAAATTGTCTAGATTTGAGATGTAAATGGATCAGAAAAGTTTTGAATGAAATAAAGCAACTGGATATTAATTAAACCTTCAACAAGAGGATATCACTACTTCTCAGTTCATTGAACATCTACTTGGATTGTCAATTAAATATATATCCAACATGCATTTCTTCAGGGTGTATATTAAATGTCAATTAAGGAGGCTGTTTTTTTAACTGTTTTGAAACAACTAAACGCATCAATGATAGATTTGTAAAAATATTTTATGGCTCAATAGATGATTATCGAATTCAAAAATATTCATCTGGTATTTCAGTAACAGTTGAAATTTCTTTTCATAAAGTCAGTTTGTAAGATACTTGTTTCATGATTTTATAACATTTCTTCTAAAAATTAAATTTTAGTATAACCTTTTTAAGAGTTAATCTTATATTTACTTTTTAGTCATATATATTTCGTGATTGTAAAGAGAAATTAATTTTTGCCTAAGTTTTCGAAAAATACTCTTCAAAAACATCCGAATATTTTTGAAAAACTGATAAAACTGATAAAATTCCCATTAATTTGTATTCTGTGGTGTTAAATATAGATAACATATTTTACTAATTCTTATAATTAATTTCTAGAATTTCAATGAAAACTTATAATTTTTTTAATTAAAAGGAAACTCAGAACTGCCACGATATTATCAAATTTAAATATTTTATACCATGATTTTTTTCAAAAAATTAGTGAAACGAAAATTATTATTAGCAACATGGATTTAATAAAACATAGTTTGATTATGTACCATGAAGTAATTCTACATTCAATCATCATTATACATACATGGAAGTTTAAACTGCTCAATTCGATACTTGTTTTATGTTATTATCTCTTTAGTTCTCTCTCTATAATATTATTATATTGAAATTTTATCCCTTTCAATCAATATCAAAGCATCATCGTATCCACCTAATTTCACGTTTATAAACTGATGTATACATAAGTCAGAATTACTACTGAATTAAGTTTTTGAAAACAAATTTTTAAAAGTAAAGGTGTATGTTTTTATAACTTTTATTCAATCTGGTTTTTTTCCTTTTTTACGACATAAGTAATAAATAGAATGGGCAACAAAAAATAAAACGGTATTTGTAATTTTTTCTCCATACTAGATATACTAGGACGATATAACTCCACATCATGCAAATGAACCTGTAACCATTAAGTAATTAAGTTGCTATGAGTGACTCTACAATGACTATGATTCTATATCGAAGTCAAGAAAAACTACAATGGAAAAAAATACCATCTAATTTTCGAGTATTTATGTGGCATCCATATTTACGAGCATGAATGCATACACATTTTCAATAAGTTTTATTAACGAAACAAAAGTATTTTTTAAAACAAATTATTGATAGATTAACTAAAGTTTCAATTGCATAATTTTAATATGAGATAGAATTGACGAAATTGGACCTGTGATTGGGATTAGAGAGCTTTTTAAAAAAATATTCATGTGATAATATATTGCATAAATATTTTACAGTCCATATAACGTCAAATAATTGTATTCATTTATATTATAATATTCAATGTTATTATACATTTCGTCACAATTTAATATATATGTTATCGACAAAGTATGAAATCTGGAATTCTATAGAATGCTTAAAACAAGCCATGAATGTATGAAATGATTAATTTTTCACGCATTTTCAAAACTATAGAATGTCAAATGAGAAATTGACAAATTATGAAATACGTCTAATATAAGTTTCGAGTATTACGAATGTGAATATTTTGTGCATCCTCTGTTTCAAAACTGAAAATATTATTGAAGGGAAAATAAATTCTAAAATTAATATGAAAATACATGCAAAATAAATAAATAAATTTAACTACTCCTTTGGGAACTACTGTACCAATTCCTATTTCTGACATCGTCAAGGGGCTGGTGATTAGGATAGATTAGTATATATGGGCAGTTGTTATGAATGTGACGGAGAATATTTTCTACCGACTTGGAAATTTCCAAGGAATTTTAAAACAAATATATGCAAGATCACAATCTTCATTATGCCGGAAGAACTTGATTAGAATTGAAGATATTTCCAAGCACAAAATTTTACCCCGGTCAGTTGCAATTGCTCAGTCCAGAGGAAGAGGCCAAGGATTCATCAAATGTATGTGTAAATATTTTTGGGTGAAAAATGTAACTCAAAATATCATTCAAGTCTACTATGTTGCAACAAGTAGATTAATTTTAATTTCTTATTTTTTGCATGAAAATTTTGTTTTCTTTAATAAGAAAGACGTATACTTTGGTTTGTACAAATTTCCTTTTTCTTGACTTATGTTGAATAACTTTTTTCTTAATGGTACTGTTATCTGAATAATGTTTGTATTTTTGCCTCATTTATACATCAGCTTTTATCAAAACTTTTCCCCATACTTTGCCTAAATAGAATTTGTCATTCTATAGAATGCCTAGAGAAAGTATGCAATAATTCTCCTACTACATACTTTATCTAAAAACGCCGGCCAATGCCTTGACTTAGGGGTATTTTTTCCCATTATCTGGGCTTCCTAAGTTCGAGTCCTGGTTCGTCCAGGGTTGTTCTACTCCTCTATCTGTGAGATGTGGGAATGACCACCCCCCTCTTGTAAAAAGGGGCTGTGAAAGCGAATGTGTCTGTGATCATTTGAGTTAAAAGTCAGCTTCTGTCTTCGGGTGCTCAGCTGTCTTTACCCTCAAAAACTACTGCATACCCTTTCCGTGTTAACACGACATCTTCATCATCATCTAAAAGCGTTCGGCATTATATATAATAACCATATCTATAGAATGTCGGTGTTTCATGCGTTTTCGGTAACATACATATATCTAATTTCAATAACATATATCAAAATTTTTGAAACACACACACACACACACACACACACACACACACACACACACACACAC
>JAPMOQ010005397.1:716554-734765 GCA_026543055.1 Argiope trifasciata | reverse complement strand
GATAAAACATTGATAAATCAATTAATCACTTTCAGTGATAATTATTTATACAAACTGATCAATGAGATAAATCAATCACTTTTACTTTCAAATTATACATACACAACATCAACTTTCAGTTTAAAAAAATCTTTTACAAGAAATTTATTCAAAATAAAGTATTGGAACTTACAAATACCTTTTAATTCATTAAAAGATATTTGTAAATTCTAAGTAAAACAATAAAATATTTTTCTAAGTATTTACAGAATTCTATCAGCTAAAAAAAAGTTTTTAAAGAACAAACTATAGTGAAAAAAATATCAAAAATCATGTTAGCTTATCTGAACTTTGTTTAAGGGGGCAATAAAGTTTGAAATAAGCAAAAATGGATGAAACTGTGCAATTTTATTTTTATTCTTTCATCACCAAAGCATGTATTTATATTTAACTAGTATTTTAGAATATATTGTTCAATAAAATAAATATTCGAAGGATTAAGTGTAAAAAAGCACATTTTAATGACTTTCCTCAAAACGATATTGAAATTAGATTCAAATACCTTTAAAAAGTTCAAGATGTCTTAATTTTTGAAAAAATTACACGAAATTGATAAAAAAGGATTTAGGTCAAATATTAAAAGAAACCTGAGTAGACATCTTATGTTTTGAGTTTTTAAAGATAGTTAAAAGTCAATTTTAGTTCAGTAAAGCATAAAATTTTAATGAAGATTAAGTAAGTGTGCATAAAAATGTTTCTAAAAAATTAGCATCTAATAGGAATTAAAAAAGCACGTCTAATTTTGTTCCAGCTAAATTCTCATTAGGTTGTAAGAAAAAAAAGAATAGAAAAAAATTAAAAATTTAATCGATTGGCATATTTTGAAATTTTAAAAAATTATACATCTATTCAGTTTTTAAAAAATAATACATCTAGTTTTAAAATGTTGTTTAATGAAATTTGCCTTATTTATATCTGAATACATTTGAATAAAAAATTTCATAGTCCTGACTGAATAATTCCCAAATATGTTTAATAGAGTCCATTGTCACCTTAAAAGCGCAGATAAAAAAAGTGCAAATGATAACATCAATTACAACAACAACAACAACAATAAAAAAAACGTGCTTTGAAAACCTTATATTGGATGCAAATAAAAAATGGTGAACAGACTGATTGAAACTCTTTGTTAGACTCTGCCCTGAAAAATTGCCTGAAGACTATTTTTTTTCCTTACGATCAAAAGTTTCGCAAGTATATAATGAGAAAAAGTTCAGCACCGTGCACTCATAATGAGAATTTTTTTTTGCAGTTTTTCAATGATCTGAAGCTCGACTTATTCCTTTTTTTTTCTGCACATTTCATAAGCATTTAAAAATGCAAGCTTTTGTTATGAACTTAGAAAAACCATTAGTTGCACTTCTTTTTATCGATGGACTAATGGTTGAACCTCGCTTCATTTGGTTCTTTAAATGCTGCTACACATCTCTTCTTGGCTTCGAAGCTTATTGCAAGTTACATCAGTGCAAGTCAATGCCAGGTGACCGAATAAAACGAATCCGTTTCGGTTTTTTTTTCTTTCTTTATTAAGGAATCAACAGCAACTAAATCTATGGAATGAGATCTGAGATATTTATTTCGATTGTTTTCTTCACATCCATTCGTTTCACAATTTTTGTTTTTATGCTTCAACAGGTTAAAGTGTTTAAGGAATTTGGACCATCATTTGTTACGGACAAGCTTGTGCAATCATTTCAGAAGGCGGATTGGTATTGTAATCTTTTAATGTGGGCTCGCGTAAGATGTTGTAAAACATTTTCAAAAGAGTCTTTTGAAAGAAACAAGTTTTCTTTTTTTCGTAATGATAAAAAATGTATGATAGAATAAATATCAATGTCTAAATCAATCGGTTTTTAAATATTGCAACAAATAGCTGAAAAATTGTAAAAACAATAAAAGAAAGATTAAAATCTCTTACATTAAAGAAAGCAAAACTTCCATTTTAATCATTCTTAAATGGTATGAACTAGCTTTTTAATTTTACCAAATTTGTTTCAACACAATATTTTCCCAACAAATTTTTAATACAGATTCAAGCATAACTTGCAATAGTAATTTGAGCTGTTTTAATTATTACATTCGTATGGATGCACGATGTAGCAACATTGTTTTTTAGAGCTGTATTTAAGGTTAAATATTAAAATAAAATAGAGATAAGCGAATAAAACCTACTGCATTATAATGCCAAATGTCGACATTCTGATGCGGATTAGATATACGAATCGCTTTTTAATAATTTTTTAGAGACGAGAAACATAAAGGTATAATATATTCTTAATAATAATTGCATACAATACATTTAATTTTATTTCGTTATTTTTTTTTTTGAAATTCGTAGTTTGAAACCAGCACGATGACTATTTTGAGACAAATCTCATAAATTTGGTTATCAGTCGAATTATGGAGACGGCATTTTCGTTGGCACCCACTTCTCCAAATTTCGGCACTTCTCAAGTGGGATGAAAAAGTTATAAAAGCAAATTTGGTGCATACTTTTATCATATATAAAGCAAATTCTTAACAGATTTTGAGTCAAATTTTACAAACAGTTGGACATTTGGTGGTCTGTAATTGCAGATACATGTAACACACAATAGTTCTTAAACTAGACAAATAAAAGGAGATATGGTGTGTTTTGTGACAAAAATTGCAATTCGGTATCAAATTTTGGTTTTAATCGTCGAAAAAACTTTCCAATTTTCTTTACTAAAATTTGAGGTACAAAGCGCTTTTGTATAGGCTCTGAATTTTTTTAATTTTTATATAAATGTCATCCTTTTATCTTACTTTAGTGGATTCCCATCGTAAAAGTTTAATTTATTTCTTTAATTATTGAATAAAATTTTGTTCTCTAAATAGTTAAACTCCTAAATATTAAAAATAATATATATTGATTTAAGATAAATTAAAAAAATAATTTTATTTATGAATTTTACTGACAATGATTAAAACTGAAATTATGTAGAATACAATTTTCAAGTGAATACAAATTGGAATTATCTTATTCTGTAAATGTATGGAATTCGAAAGTAAATAAATCCATCCACCTTTGAACTGTGGAACTACTGGAAAAGTTTTGAATTCAAAAATTAAAATCCCAAATTTTTTAAATCGTTCATTTGAAAAAGAAATAGCTTTTTGAAAAGGCAACTCATATAAAATCATAATGTGAATATGTTTTGAACCTTTTATTTGTAAACTGCAATATTTCATTTTAATTTCCGATTTTACTGGAGAACATAGCTTAATAATTAAAATTTGATTAGAAGAGATTGCATTTAAAATTACTCAGAAACTTTGTTATATTCAGTGCAGTTCAAATTACAGTGCTTCTAGCTTGTTTAATTATGTTTATGTCCGTTTCTTTGTAGTGTGAAAACTTGATGTGGAAAACCCATTATAATGAATATCACGGATGGATGGTAAATTTGAAATTCTTAATTTTGTTTTCGATGACCTCGCATATATTATGAATTAAAAACGGAATGAATACTAAAATCTTCTTAAAAATATGCAGTTATAGACTTTGAAAACTTTTCACAAATTTCAAAATGTAGCATTAATTCTTCAATAAAGTAAATGAAAAATATAGAGTATGAATGATTAACTGTAATTTATTACTTTTCTAATATTAGCAAAAAATTAAAAACAGGCAGTAATGCTCAAGAAAATATTTAAATGAAAGAAGTGTCAAAAAAGGTCAAATATCAAATTTCAGATGCAACAAACGATTTATAAATATATTTGCTAGAAAAGGAATGATTTCGCTTATAAACTATGTATTACTTTTTTAAAATTAAAGATAAATTGATTTCCTCATACAATAAACACTGAGTTTAACGAAAAACTGCTTTTTTGGATGAAAAACAAATCATAAAGAAGATTTTGAAGTTAAAAATAGATAAAGGAAGTGTCAAAAAGGAATCAGTTAATAAAAATACAGACGCAGCAAACAATTTACAATGCATTCGTTAAAATAAAAATAATTCTACCGAAAAAGAATATTTTTTTAAAATTACAGATACCGATTTCCTTATACAACAAGTATTTAGTTTAATGAAAAAAATGACTTTTCGATGACTAAACTATAAGGATAATCAGATCAATTTAATGGAAAATATTCATTTATCAATGAAAAATAAATCATAAGGATGATTAAATGAATTTATTGAAAAATATTATATCGATGGAAAATTAATCATAAGGATAATTAATCAAATTTAATGAAAACGATTTTTTTGATGAAAAATAAATAAAAAAGTAGATTTTCAAGTTAAGAATACAGTTATGGATTTAAACATCGAATCATGCGACTGTAATAAAACTTGATTTCAAAAAGCTGCGCAATATTTGATAATGATTATAACCTGTAAATGAAGATCTCACTTTGAATGAATATAATTTTAACTATCATCATTATTGAGACCTTTACAACATTTTTACCCCTCCACAACCATTACTTTTTACATTACTACTGATTAGTGCTTGCTTTATATGTATTTTAAACCTACTACCTTTCAACAGTAGATGTTTTTATTTGATTAATAAATCTAAATAACCTCTAGGTGTTATGTACGCTATTTAACTGCTATTATTACGTTAGATATCCCTAATTTTCTGCAATTTCCGCTAAAAGAGCCCAGTGATAATAGTATACTTATCCGTATTATGTACTATTTCGCCAACAAGGAAAACAATTTTATATCTCCGCAGTTTGTTGTTAAACATCCCTACTATCTTTTTTCATCATCTTTCATACTTTTTATTTATTTATTTTTGAAAGAGGAAGAAAGGGTTAAAGATCAAAATATAATACATAAAACATGTCAGCACACAACTCTTTATAGTTTATTTTTTTATTTCACCCAATTTTTAACGGCTGCATAGAAGCTAGTTGTTTCTTAGGAATTTTTCCTTAAGAAGCTTTCTACCTGTGGGTGAAAATTTAGATAATAATGGAAATATATTTTGGCTAATTATAGTTTCGGTTATGGTGTTGAATATTTACAATTTTGGCATTTAAATTATGATAATGATGCACATTATTTTAGTAAAACAAGAATGGAATAGAAAATGTGTATGCAATTTGAAGGGTTGAAATAAATGATTTCTATTTTTAAGGCCTATAAACAATTAGAGGTAATCACGTAAAAACTAATTCCAATTTTTTTTTTGGAAAATTAATTATAAGTATAAATAATATACATACATTATTTCTTAGCTAGTGTTTTATATTTTTAGTTTCTGTTTTATTCGGGATAAATTTGATGATGTAATTAATGCTGTTTTATTTTTAACCAAAATTTAGACTCGAGGAAAAAATAGTTATTTAGTGTTCTGAATAATTAGGTTTCCTATACTATTAGTAGTTCAGTAACTAATTTTTAAAGCCTCAGAGATAGACATGTTTTTCGAAACGGAGTACCTAATCAGTCAGCCAGTTTTAGTCCCAAAAGAATAGAGCGTGTTTTTTATATTTTTCATGTTCTTCTAACCAAGTAATGACAGGAGAAAATACTGTAAAGGAAGAAGAAAATACTGTATCGTCAAAAAATTCGAACCTTTGATTCTGAAGAATATTTATATTTCAGGTCTTTCTGAGTTCTAAAAAGAGAGTTCTGGAATTATGTTTATCTGTATTCCATCAAAATAACTAAAAAAAAAACCGCCTAAAGCCAGACGAATAAAATTTAGTATATGATATTTACACTAAATTTGTTGATTTCTAACACAATTTCATCAAATTTCATTTAGTGGAAGTCTATCTGTCTATCTCACGTGTTGCTTTAGAATGGGACGTTAATATAACTAAACTAAACTAACTATCTATCTGGCTGTTCGAATACAAGTGAAGACGATAATTACAAAACGAAGATGGCTAGAGGAATGAAATTTAGCCCATAGATTTGACATCCAAAGTGTGGGTATGCATCAAATTTGGAACGAAATCTACGAAGCGATTGTCTGTCTGACTATTTGTAGTTTCACAAGCATGTAAAAGCACTAATTCAAAAATACGCAGACTTAAATATATGAAATTTGGTAGGTAATTTTATGATTGAGTCAAATTTTGATTTTAATCGGTTTATAAAAGAACGCGCAAAATATATGTTCGGTTTCCTGGTATACCTGTGTATCAAGTGCGTCGCAGATAAAAATTGTCAAAGATTCAATTTTAACCCTCCAGCTGCATATCCCGCGATTTTCATGAGTTGGGAATCAGTCCATTTTTTTGTTACATTTCGTATTTTTCGCAGTTTGGAGTGCTTATTTTTAAGATGACAGATTTATGTTATATTATATTATTATCGTGAAACAAACAGTATCAGTTCAACTTCTTTGAAAAATATTTGCAAACAACGAATCTAAATAGTGATTTTAAATAATTTTGCAGTCAAAGGCTTAATAGGTACTAGGCAACTATTTTCTCATAAATTGATATCCCACAGGTGTATTTATTTTAGAATATGCGAGAAATTTTCAGGGAGACTACTCTTTGAAACTTTCTGATTTTTCCTAGAATCGTAATGTGCCAAGAGTATTTGTTAAATAGGACAAACAAGGTTATGTAACTGAATAAAATTTTCGTTTTATTAATTTTTTTGCAACACTTTTGTCGAATATGAGGAGCACTTCCTTGACGAAGTATTTCTGCACTATTCAAGAGCACATAACCGGTCAATCTTATTTTAGCCCACCTTTGGCGAATAATAAGAATTTTTTGGCGAAAGGAAATAATTCTTTTTTCTTAACCTTTTAATTCAAATACTTTCAATTTGGCAAAATTTTGAAAAATTGGCGAGATTTTGAAAAAGTCGCCAGAGGTGGGCTAAATATAGGATTTTACCGCACATAACCTCTAATTATAAATCACGATTTTAGAGATTTAGAGATAAATATCCTCGTTTCTGATCTCTTTGAATTTGAAAAATACATTTTTGAAACAATGTCTTATTGCCACTTTGTTTGTAGGTGAATACGATAATTTAAAAAACGCTTTGAGCTGGAATGATGAAATTTCGTATTAAAGGTCTTTATAATAATTAGATTTCAATCAACTTTTGAACGAAATCCATTCAGAGGATATCCAACTATCCAGTTGTCCGAGTCCAAATAAACATAATAACTATAAAACGCGTAAAGATAGATAGGTGGAATTAGATGCTCAAATTTAGCATCAAAATGTCAAATATGGTCAAATTAAAAAGATCCGCCTGTCAATGCATAGAGTTTTCTGAATGTGCTCATTTATTAGCCTAGAAAGAAAATTCTAAATTTTATAATTTGATTAGTTTTAGTCACAGAAAAGGGGAATTTTTAAGAATTTAAAATGTCGATATATGAAGAAAATTTTACTAATAACACAGAGGAAATAAGAATTAGATTAATTAATTTTCCCTATATAATATTTATTGATTTAGACAATATGAAATATAATTCATTAAGGCATTTAACACTAGAATTAACAAAACCATCATTTTGACGGTTTTCAAATTCCATGCTTAAAAATTTTGATATAATTTATATAATGTTCTAAAACTTTATGATGACTTTTAACAAAATATAAGAACAATTGCATATTCCTATTCAATTTCCACAGCTATTTTAACTCCCATAATCAGTCTAACCTATACCTATTTATACCAAGACCCGTCAAAATCATGACTTTTGCAATTTCATCGTTTATAAGTTTTATGAATCATTTATACAATGATGGTCACCAATACATTTTCTGGAAAAATTTAAATTACAATTTTCATATGATGTTATATTGATTGATCCAAAGCGTTTGAGAGCCGTTATAATGGGTTCGATTTTATTCCGATTATGATTCAGTTTAAAGCTAAAAGCTTTAAATGGATATCCTATAAATGCAAATACAAATTGTTTTTGTTAATAATTAATAAATTATTATATTAAATGTTGTTTTGTTAAATTATGTTTGTTTATTTAGGTAATCTAAGCCAAAAGTTGCAATGAAAACCATGATGCTCAAAAACCCGGCAATTTCACAAGTGTGGTAAAACTAGGTATGCACATATAACATCGTATCTCTACTGTCAAAGCATTTCTTCAGCAGGAAGTATATGACTATTTCTGATGGTTTAAAATTAATTAATGTGGGCATTTGTATTAGGACATGAGATGATTAAAGTAGATTAAAGATATTGAGATTACGAGACAAAATGAATACTATATATATGTGTGTGTGTGTGTGCGTGTGTGCATGTGTATAGAGATAAAGTGAATGATTTAAAACAATTTAATTTAAATATTATCTATTTATATCTTATTTGTTTTTAAAATTAAATTTAATGATATATTGATTTAATAACGACTTCGTTTCAACTAGTTTAAGTATTTATCTTTTTCTTATTTGCTAAAAAAATTTTAAAAATATTCTTCAGTACAAGATTAAAAAAAACTTAAAAGTAATTATTTCATTTTTTTTCTGAAGACCTCCTTAACTGAAAAAGGATGTCGATAATTACATCCTATAAGGATTCAATACATCTAATTATATGGCGCAAGCGCAAAACGAATGAGTCACTTCAAATGACTCATTTGAATCATTAATTCTTATTATGATTCACCCAAAATCAGTTTGGTAGATCGATTCTAAGTTCATGGCTTTGAGAAAATCCGCATTTCAAGACTACTACGACAATTTCTTCATAAGTGCAATTTACTTTCATTAAATCTTAGTAAGAAGATTATATATTCAAGTTCTATATTCTGATAAATTCTGATTCAATCTTAAGCAGCCTTTAAAAATATGCAAATCGTATTAAACAAATTAAATTTCCCTATGATAGAATTAAATGTTTTATCTATAAAAGCTTGTTCGATAGGATTAAAGTTTAATTTTGTGTACAATATTATTTATTTTTCACAATTAGTAAAAAGTAGTCACAATTAGAAAAGTAGTGGTATTTATGAAAATACCATCTCTCAAATGTTAACGAAAACTGATACATGCGTTATCATCAAAGAAAAAAAAATCTATGGATTTATGGATTGTGTTTGGATTAGTGTGTGTGTGGGGGGTCTGCATCATTTACTTTTTGTCACTCTATAACTTTTTTCTTGTTTCTAATCTGAATAATTTCTATTCTCTAATCGGTAACGTTTCAGTGAGAAATAAATTAATTTCAACGCATACAAGAAATCAATTGGAGCATTGTTTTATTCGTTAAAAATATTCTTATTTTAGTTTCCTTTTTTTCAAATTTATTTTCTAAATAAATTATTATTCACCTTATTTATAGTAAAAATTAAAAGTTTTCATATTAATATAATCTACTCAAAAGATTCCTTTTTCACAGCATAAGGGAAATAGATGTGACTTGTGGTTATGAATGTATAAATTGGCAGATTGTCAACCTCAAAATTTTATAAATATCTACATTTTAGATGATAAATCATTGTAGCAAATTTAATGTATCTTGGTGTCTCCGTTCTGTAACAATCATGTTGAATTGCATTCAAAAATATGGGTGTTTGAATTGGATGGCAATGGATTTTCTTCAAAATTTAATAGAAAGCTACAAATTATGTGTAATAACTATATGTTAAATTTCACCAGACTAGCTCAAAGCATTTTCGTCTTATCGTGTTCACAGACCGATATATTTCCAAAAATCTGTTTTTCGAATTCAGTGATATCTGAAATGTAAAGATTTCTTGAAATCACGAATTTGAAGTTTTTGATAATTATAATATTATCTTTTTGTACTTCGCATACGAGAAAATAAAACAGAAAGACTGCAGAAAATAAATCAATAATTAGGTGAGTTAAAATTGGAGCTCTACAGAGATAAGCACCAGAGGACATCAACATTTGCTCACCACGAAAACCTTAACTGAAGATGAAAACTTCTCATTGAGTTTAACGATGGCTGGGTCGTTTTGGGTGCAAATCAAGATTGACGCGTTGCGAATTATGTCTATTCCTCTTCCTTACAAGAATCTTCTCTTTTCTTTTTATTTTTTTCTCTGAAGGTAGTATTTAGTAGTAAAGTACACTTCTGAATATTCGGCCTGATGTGGTTGGAAGGGCATGTCAGATAGACAACCGGAGAGCCCAGAGTTCTATCAACACATTTCCTTGCCTATTAATACCAGAAAACATAGTTTACATGCCAAAACTCACTATTATAACACATATTTTTCTCACTTTTTATTGAGCAAACCCTGAATTTATTTCAAATCACATTAAATAAGAAAACGGCATGGTCCGTTGAATCACTGAAGCAGCTGCTGGTAAGGTATCAAGTTAAAATAGAAAACTCTATACTGGTAGTTTTATCTTTGACGAAGTCGAAACAATGAACAATAAGCAGAATAATGCTTTTTTCCTTCACAATTTGTATTTTGCTCACAACTCATAGGAGGATCGCAGCAGAAGCCAGCTTTTAATATCTTGGTAGAGTTGCCAACGCTTTGCCTTCCTCATTTCATTACAATGAAAGAAAACTATGCCGAATAGCACGGAAGTCGGATACTCGCAACCAAATACTGGGGAGTGTATTGTAGTTTCATTTTCCCCTTACTCCGACAAAAATAATTTATTTTAATATGCAGAATGATCATAAATTCCTTTACCGACTGCAATATAACATGGAAATTCTGAATACAATGCTGTAAAATTTGCAGTATGTAATAACTGTATTCTGAATTTTCATAGTCTTGTGGATAACGCAACTAATACAGACATTTCAATTAACAGCGATAAATAAATTACAGTATAATCCCGGATATCCTCTTCGGGAAGATTCGGCATTCTTACTATCCGGCCTAGTTTTCTTTATTCCAATTAATTGAGGAAGGCAAGGCGTAGCATTTGTAACATTGCCAAAGCATTGGGGGTGGGTGTCTGCTGCGATCGTCCTACGTGTCATGCACAAAATACAAAATTGTGACAGGAAAGATCCTTATTCTGCTCATTGTTCATCATTTCGTCAGTGTGTAACAGACTTCAATTGTTTTTAATGTTCCTAATTATAACAGTACAGTACGTACAGTATTTGTAAATTGGAGTATTCTTAATGTTTTTATAAGTATAGCACAGTGAAGTAAATGCATAAAATTCATGTTAAAATGTGAATAGCTTATATTTTTTAACTTATATTTATTCTAATAAATTTCTGCAGTTCAGTATATAAACTATTAGTACAGAACCTTCTAGTTTAAATTGGCACATTACTGGTAATTACTACTATGTTTCACCAGGCCACGGCAGTGAAAAAATACGTATTGTAACAGCTGCGTTTCCTAGTATTGATGGGTAAATAATCATAGTTTATAGAACTCCGCCTTATCCTTTGTTATCCGGTCTGCCCCTCCATCACATTAAGTCGGATACCCAGAAGTGTATTGTAATTGGGAATTTACATTCAATTATGATACAAATAGCATCAATGGAGAAAAAACTTGTTCCAGGTTACTTTTTGGGTACCCTGAATTCAAATCGGTATTCATTTCTTGTCCTGCACGAGAAACACCTTATTCATCTTCTGGCCGCTTTTGGAAATTACGAAGGCTATTCGAAAAACAATCTTCATGTTACTTGAAAACAGAACTTTTAACTACATTTCTTACAAGAACTAGGAACTTCTTTCCTGTCATCATAATATTGAATATATTATATTACATGTAAAGTACTTATTTGGCTTGGTATTTGGTAGAAATATTAGAATAAACACTTTCTGAAACGATAAACGTTTTCTTTTGTGTTAGAAACTGAAAAAATATAATTCGTTTAAAGAAAAAGAAAAAAACCCTCAATACTTATGATTACTTGTTGACGGATGCCTGTATGAAAAATACAGGTTTTTTTTCAACCGTTAGACGCTCTTACCGGCCGATTGTTTGTAATATGGGACACGCGTTTTGCTAACGCATAAGCTTATTATAATAATTCTCTTTGCAGTGGCCACGTGCAGCGAGATGGAATATTTGAAACATTATTTGAGAAAGTGGCTTAAGTCCATTCTTGAAAAGGAAAATGGATAAGATATGTGAGATTCTAAATTTGAAATATTTTTTTTTGGATATAATTGGTATTTTAGATAAGCTAGAATAGTTTTTTAGATTAGTTTTTTTTCGTAGCTATTGAATAATGAACGATAATTGAAATAAAATTTATTAATGTTGTTATTAAGTTTATATTGCTGTGAATGTTTTTGAATAATTAATTAAGTTAATTCCTGATTCTAATATTTGTACGTACGTATTTGTTCAATTTGAGATTTTTGCATAGGATATTCCTTATTATGCAATGACACCATGAAATTAGCATATGTTTACAGAGAAATTATCATTGCATGTTTTTATAAATTAAATAAAAGAAATATGCTGTTTTTAGAGTTATGTAATTATTTTCTAAGAAAATATCAATAGTTTAAACTTTTATCTACTTTAAAAAGATGTATATGCGTGATCAAGCATTTGTATTTCACATAACTTTCAACAATAAACTATATCTTAATTATAAGTAAGTTATATCTTATTTTTTTTATTTCATAGAAGCTTGTGCTGAAATTTTCAACAAAATAACTTATTTTTTTATGCTTTATTATAAGAAAATATGCAAAAATCTCATATTGAGTAAAAACACATTTAAATATTTTAAGCATGAATAAAAATAATGATTGTTTCAACGCTATTATTACTTCATTTTGCTGAAATAATAAAAATAAATGTATTAGGTTGTTCGGAAAGTAATTTCGTTTTTTCCCGACAGAGGATTTAATTGTATTTTTCGCACCCAATTTCATACTTAAACCGCAAAATCATTTTATGTTTTAAGAGCTGATATAGCAAGGCTTGAGTGTGAAAAAGTGCAGCTGATTCTTCGCAGTAGTTTTTGGATGGTGCCCTTTTAAATATGGAGAGCAATAAACAGCATTTTCGTCATTTTTTTCTTTTTTGCTATATAAAAGGTAAAAATGCTGTCAAGCCAGAAATAAATTAGCCAATATGTGTGGAGAAGATGTGTTAACAGTACATCAGTACCAGAACTGATTTGCAAAATTTTTCCTTCAAATGAGGAGGCCAAAAACCACCTCGATCAGTTTTTTTTACAGCAAAGACCAAAACTTTTATGAGCGTGTAATCATGTTACTACCAAAAATATGGCAAAAGGTATTAGACCGGAATGGCAATTTTATAATTTAATAAATAATTTATTCATTAAACGAAAATTTCTTTTCATTTTGACAAAAAAATACGAAACGACTTTCCGAACAACCCAATATATCCCTCAATAGCAAAGTTTAAATGAATGGATGATCTTATCTTATTGATTAACAGTTACTGAAGCCACGAGGTGAAAAAATATTTGACTAACAAAAAAATTAGAATTAAAAAAAAACTAAGTTTTAACTTCCAAATTATCAAAATAAATTAGTCTTATCGGTAATATTTTAACATTTTGGTAACGGAAAATTCATTTAAGAAGAGTGAACTGGAATTATCGATGGAAAAAATCGAATTAAAAACATGAATTAATCGTGCTCTATTCTATTTTACAGATTTTTTTGTTACTGAAAACTGCATTTGCAAATTTGTAATTAAAAAAATATTTTTTGTAACAATTTTCCTACAGCATAACAATTTTCCAATATTTCAAATTGACTGAAACGAAATTTGTTAAAATGTTTCAAATCCATACTAAGAACTCACACCACTTATGAAGATAATGGGTTGGCATTTATTAAGTAGCTATGTGTGTGGTTTCTTGTTAGAACAAGGAAAGATTAACCAGCATATTTTCGGAAATAACGTGACCTTTTATTTGCATAAGAATAACGGGGAAAATACTTTTTTAAGATGAACGAACGAAAGAAAGAAGAATGTAGATAATTGAGCATTTTTGAGATTTATGACTTGAAATGTGAAGCTTTCAATTTTGAGTTCAAATGATATTTCAAATATAAAAAAAAAATTAGCGTCATTTTTATATGTTATGAAATATAATAAAAAAATAAGATATTTGTTTTCAGTAAAGCTTTCAGTGAAACAAGTTCATTGAAAGACAAACATTATTTATAAATGCAGGGTGACCCACAAAGTATGTAGTGTCTAACATTTACAGATTCGGATTGAATACTTCAAAATGAGTATTTTGATGTATTTGTTATTCTCCAAACAGACTATGATGCTATATTCGGTGACCCCTTAAGCTATACATCAAAATGTTCACCTTGGCGGTTTTATCCGAATCTGTTAATATTAGTCTCTGCATATCTTTTGAGACACCCTGTAAATCCGCAACAAGACTCATTGAGTTATGTCAAATAAATAGGTAAATAAAAGGTATAATAAAAAAATCTGTGAATTGAAACATTCAGAGTTTTCTATATTTAATCACGTGTTATGTTTTATCTTGACAGTGTTTATAGGCTGGCATATTATTTGTAATTTGTACCATGAGACATTAGAAATCATGGAAAATATTTTAGATGGAAAATATAACCAACACCTAGAGCCACCAAATTTGCATGTTAACCTATCAAGTTTGTTTGGTTGTTATTGCTTGCGTAATAAGTGGTAACGATCTAAAATTTAAATGGAAAGATATCACTAAAGGAAGCGATTTTACAAAATTTTTATAAAAAATTACTAGAAATTTTAACTTCTATTATTATTTGTGTTGTTATTACTTATGGAACTTTACAACCTGCTGAGGGGGTCGAGTGAATGTTTCTTGTTTCTTAAATTGCGAAGACTAGGGTGAATAGTACGACTCAGCTACTTCATGCGTTACATTCGCTTGCACAAATCGTTTTTACAGGGAAGCACATTCACACGTCTCCCAGACAGAACACAGAAGAAAAGAAACCATGCCAAAACAGGGACTCGAGCCCGGGACGCCCAAATCACGAGGATGAAGCGTTATCCCTTTGCCAGGACGCCAGCCCATTATAATTTTAAAAGCATATTTCTACTACTTTAAAATTTAAATAAATATATTTCCATTGATTTTATTCTATTTCTGTAAAATTTTTGTAAATTTAGATTTAATAAATTAAAAAATAATTTTAATTACATATTTGCAAAATTACTTTCCATTTCCATGAATACTTGCATTTATATATAAGGATGTTGTATCGATATTAAATATATTTTTTCTTGTCATATTATCAAATCTCCGATTAAAAATAAATTAAAAATATTATAAAGAAAAAATAATCCTGTTCTATAATTTTTCGTATTAGAAGTTCTAATTGTATTTAATAATTTTTCTTTTCTTTGTTTTTTTAATAGTTTGACTGACTTAAAAGTCATAGTTTTCAATGAGTAATTGGAAGGATTTTCTTTGTTAATTCATTTATGGTTTGCTTTGGGAAACAATTACGTTTAGCCTCAGTTTAAAACTAGATAATAAAATAGCAAAAAGAAAAAATAATGGCTCTATTCATGCTTAGAATATTAATGTGAATTTTTTTTTACAATAGCCTAAATTGTCGGTTGCAAAACAATGAGATGCCTCATTAAAAGTGTGGATTAAGGAACATAATTAATAACTTTTTTCGGTTGTAGATATTAAAAATATTTTAAAAGAGCTTCGAGTTACCAAATTTGACAACTATTCTTTGAAGATTCGGTATCGACACTTCGAAAAGCTAGTTTAAAAATTCATTTACAATTTTAGTTAAGTAAAAATTAAGCTAGAAATTTATGGCTTTGTTAAAATACTATTACCCAAAAAAGTCCTTTTAAATTATTTAAAATTTAAAACACTTTTTAATAGAATACATTTAATTTCAACGCAATTTTTTTCTGAATTCTAATAGTTTATATATTTTTAGCAATATGTCATTGTTACTATGATATTTAAAATATTATAATCATTTATCAAATATTTAAAAGCATAATTTTCTGACGCTTTTGGAGCTTAGAATGTAGCATTTCATTCATACCTTTTGTATATTGTGAGAAAAAAAAATGAAATTACATTACCATAGAATGCAGTGGTTATTGGAAATCAAGTAAGCAAGTTTTTTTTATGACATTCAGATTTCTTGGGATTCTTCTTGGATTTTGGAGACCAATGTACAAAATGTATAAAACATGGAAGGGATTACTTAAATGAATAAAACTTTTAATGTCAATTATAATTTGATGCTTAACAATACTTTATTTCATAAATATTGGACTTCAAGTTATGTTTGAGATATTTATTTAAAGTAGCCGTTTTTTGCGACCACCCGCTTCGTCAGAATTGATATTCACTAAAATGTTCAAGTATTGGGTTGTTCGGAAAGTCATTTCGTTTTTTTTGTCAAAATGAAAAGAAATTTTCGTTTAATGAATAAATTATTTATTAAATTATAAAATTGCCATTCTGGTCTAATACTTTTTGTCATATTTTTGGTAGTAACATGATTACACGCTCATAAAAGTTTTGGTCTTTGCTGTAAAAAAAACTGATCGAGGTGGTTTTTGGCCTCCTCGTTTGAAGGAAAAATTTTGCAAATCAGTTCTGGTACTGATGTACTGTTAACACATCTTCTCCACACATATTGGCTAATTTATTTCTGGCTTGACAGCATTTTTACCTTTTATATAGCAAAAAAGAAAAAAATGACGAAAATGCTGTTTATTGCTCTCCATATTTAAAAAGGCACCATCCAAAAGCTGCACTTTTTCACACTCAAGCCTTGATATATCAGCTCTTAAAACATAAAATGATTTTGCGGTTTAAGTATGAAATTGGGTGCGAAAAATACAATTAAATCCTCTGTCGGGAAAAAACGAAATTACTTTCCGAACAACCTAATAATATATTATGTAACTTTTTCTCAAAATAGGTTTTCCAGAAATATATTTTTAAGCTTCAAATTTTGACAGTTATATCATTCACTTATACTGTTGCATGGACCTTAAGCCGTCCTGTTCATTTACTATGCATCTCCTTCTCTAATTTTCTATTGGCATTCGTAATATTCATTTTTCAAAGCGGAAATTATGAAACTGCAATTATTATAACAACGGTTGTTAGTGAATACAGCATTCAAACAATGTATTTTGGATTAAAAAAATGAGACCTGAAAGCAAAGTAGTAAAGCATTGAAGTCTTGTATGCACTTCAGAATAATTTTCCTAATTTATAATATCTTAAAGAATTATTCAGCAAATGTTTTAATTCTTATTTTTAAAAGGACATAAATGATGTCAATAAATATTGTTTTTTTGCTTCATAAATATATTTTTATAAACTTATGAAATTTTTTATAGTTCTTGGATCCTAAGGAAACATATTCTGCGAAATATTCCTGATGCCAATTATTAAATAAATAAACGTTTCTATCTTCTGCATTCAAATCTAACCGATTTATTAAGTTTTGAATATTACAATATTCGAACAAATAGAATTTTCATATTCAAAGCCAATCACTCTTGAAAAACTTTGGGAGACGATTGACTTCTTCGAGACAGTCGATGAAGTAATCTAAAATATCCCATTTTTATAGAATAGTTACATTTAAATTTTCATAAATTGGTAGTGATTGATTTAGTAGATTGGAATGCAATTCTTTTTATTTAAAATGTTAATATTTCAGGAATATTTTGATAAATATTATTCTCAGAGCAAAAAATGTGTCTAAAAATTTAATATTTATCAGCATTTATTGTTTATTTTATTATTTTATTATATTATTATTATTTATATATTATTTATAATATTATTTTTCAGCATTTATTGACTCTATTTACATAAAATATAACTTAAGAATAATTAAAGAAAAAGAACATGCAAAATATTTTAAATTTTGTCGTAATTTTAATTAACCTTCATAGCATCAAATAGCTTTGAATTGAAGTAATTAATGGGAGATAAAAGTTTTTATTTCAGAGGTAATTTTGTTAGTTAGTAAAGAAAATGAAATAAGAAATATACTTCAAATATTTTTTCAACTATAATAGAACTTAAGTATGATTAATATCGCTGAATAACAATTCTACATAAATATTACTAGAGAAGAAAGTTATTAATTTAATGTGCATTTAATATTTATAGAAATATTAGAAAATAGGAAGTAAGAAAGAAAAGGAGAAAATATTTTAATTTTCACTTTGAATGATTTCTTTACAATTTTAGTTAATTTTCATAATGGTGAATATATTTGAATGGAGGTATCATGACCGTTACTTTAACCAGTTA
>JAPMOQ010005397.1:682200-701554 GCA_026543055.1 Argiope trifasciata | reverse complement strand
TTTTATACTATCAGGACTTCAAAGATTGTATTTTCCACTAACTTTCAAATCTATACTACAGGCTGCAGAAAATTTAATATTCCATTCCCTTTTATTTCATAACTTTTAGAGTCTTACTAAGAAGGTGAACGACAATTTTTGTTTTCAAAAAATTACACTTATGAAGAGTGATTATTTTAAAGACATTTATTAATGCAAAACATTTCGCATGTTTTTGAAAGTATTCCAAAAGTAATGAATTTATTTTCCAAAGTAGTATTAGTTTTATTTTCAAAGTTTTAATACATTCCAAAAGTAATTAGTTTACTTTTCAGTAGCTGAAGATATTTTGAATGCTGCATCAGCACCTTAAGGAAAAAGATGGAATGAAAATAATGACCAGTACCTAATTAATAATCGTCTAGCATTCGATCGCATGAAAATATCTGATCACCTGATAGCGGCATGATCTAAGAATGGAGGTCAGTTCGTGAAAGTATTTACTGACTGTGTCATTTTCCATTAAGATTCCTTAAAAAAAGCCTATTACAGCAGATGTTGTAGACCAGTTTCCTTTTTATAGATGATTCTTTAAAATATCGCATAGTTTTAGTAAATTTTTTGTAGAAATCTTTTATAAATATTAAAGAATATTTTTAATGACTTTAAAAAGTTTTAAACTGGAATTTAATTAATATATTTAGAATTTCTTGTTCACAGTTTTATATTTAAAAATATGCGGATATTCTAGCAAAATTGAACTGAATAATTAATACTCCGAATAAGATTTCTTTTAATTATTTCAATATATTTAAAAATATACATAAAACCACAATGTGTTTAAATGATTTTGACCTTGCATTACTTTAATAGATTGATTCTGTTAAAATGGTGTTGTAAGTATTCCATAAAATATAACGTCTACGTAGTTAATAGTGTTGCATTTAAATCATAATTTAATTCTCATTTCCTCTCTCCCACGTGGGGGAGGGAGCACTTCAGAAACGCAGATGAGAAGTTTCCGGTATGGTGGTTGTTTTAGCCACCGTGGTGGATACAGAAACAGCAGGGGTAGACTATTTCCTATGATGGCGGGACGTGCGTCTTACGTGAAAGGTTATACCGTAGCCGGTGATGGCCCTTTGAATTCAACTATAGTTTCCACCAGTAGGCGGTTCAGTCATTCAGATTTATCAGCGTGCATTTGAGTGGGTAGGAGGAATTTGTTAAGGTTCTCGTTTTATTTGACTCATTTTATCTTACTCTTGTGGTATTATAAAATAGAACATATATAGCAATTAGTTTGTGTCTTCCAATTAAACTATCATTTGTCGAGCAAACTTTAAAATTGCATTTCAACAATTTCACATATTGTTGTATATAAATAGAAACTTCGCTTTAAACTCATTTGTCGAACAATATTAATATCGAGTCTTAACCATTTTCTGCAATTTAGAGGTAACTTTTACAGGGTTGTTTATAAATTATGTTTTTCGGCTGAAGTTTCTACATATTAAACACATAATTTCAACATTAAAATCACATCTGGACATTTCAATGTAATTTATGGATGATAATTTTACACTTTTTAAAAAATATTTTTTTTAAAAAGTACACATTTAATTCATTATTATATTTTATTTACAAAAAAAGAAGAAAAAAAAGTTTTTTTTTGGCTTTTTTTGGCTTTTAAAGAAGTTGAGCATATTCAAATGTTTAATCAATAAATAAAAATTGAAAGACATACAGGTGGAGTAAATATTTGTCAAAGGTTTAAAGTGTAATTTAGTGCTGTTCAGCCCATGGAAACCGTCTAATATTTTGTAGATGTCAATGTCTGATGTAATATCCTAGTATATGCAATTTGATGTGCAAAATTAAATATCATACTCTATAAAGCAAATTTCGTACATTGAAATAATTTTTGCTTCAACGGTGCAATATTATATTTTAACTTTCTCATGTACGTTCTGTAGAGAAAGTATTAGAATCTTCAAAGAATTCATACTTTAGATCTTTACGGATCTCTACTGTTTCGCCTTCAGTGAATTCGAAAAACGTATTTAAAAAAATTTTCGTCTGTCCATCTGTCTGTGACAAATATAACTCCAAAAACCTTTGAGCTAGACGAATGGAATTTGGTATACGGTCTTTATACCAAAATTGTGGATTTCTATCAAATTTGAGCAAAATACATTTAGAAAAAGTGTCGATCTGTCTAACTGTTCGAATATACGTTCACAGTATTACTACAAGACAGAAAGAGAAAGTGAATAAATTTCATTGCTCAGATTTAGTATTTGTTGTACAGGCAGCCTTCAAAGTATAGTCATATTACTAATTCTCCGTGCCGCTCGAAGGCACTCGGAAATAAATACTGAATGACAGGACCTCCACAACAGCAACACTGGCGGGAATTGTGGGTGTGTTCTAAGGGCCATGGTACAGCCCTCCCCGTCGGAAGTACGTCCCATCTTCGATGGGAGGAGTCTGATCCCTCACCTTTATTGTACCCACCGGGTTAGCGAGATCTAACCACCATACCGGAAGCCTCTCATTCTCAATTACGAGGTGCCCCCCCCGTCCTCGGAGGTCAACCCGTCAAAATGTAGCTCCCGGTTTGAATTAAATCTAACAAGGGGTTGATCTTCTGTCAGTCTGTACATTCAGAAATATGTAACTCAGAAAAGCAATGGCTTGAATATATCAAATCTGGTAGGGAATTTTGTGACTACAAATGAAATTTTTGGTCCCATTTTTATCTGAATCGATTGGAAGAAATGCATGCTATTACCTGCAGACCAGGGATTAACATTTCAAACACACTCTAAGTGTGGCATACTAAATTCAATAAAAATCATAAATTTATGCCAAAAGTAAATATTTCGTAATTATTGTGCCCTAATGCATGTGCTGCAATGCTATGAAATTCATTGTCTGATATTACGCCTTTATTAGAGAGTATGCGAGAAAGTTTTGGGCTTAATATTTTCAAATACCATCATGTCTCAAAACATGCATTTTATCTTTGGTTCCTTGTTGCAGAATTTTGAGATGTATATAGTTGTAGAAGCACTTTACAAAATAATTTCTGTTCTGCAACATTTCAGTAATAACAGCATTACAAATAATTAACTGCGTAATAGCGTTTGGTTTGCATAGAAGTCCACGTACCTTAAAATTCGTTGCAATTAAATCATAACAGAACGATTACGAGATAAAACATGGTGGAGTTTTGGAATAACGAATACCTCATTTCAAATAAAGGGAGCCCAACACAGAAATTTTTCCATCCATTAATAAGAGATTGTCATGCCATCATTTTTATGCAAATTATTGAATAACCCAATTACTCACTGGTCATGACAAATTTAAAAGCTATCTATATAAATTTAATTTGGCTCTGTCATCTACCTGTGATTGTAACATTGGTGGAGAGGAAAATGTTGAAAAAGTGCTCCTTTTCTGTTCCAAGTTTGCCAGAGCAAGACAGAACCTAAGATTGGCTCTCCAAGCCATTAATATAAAGTGGCCTCTACACTTTCATCAACTTGTTTCCACCAGTTGCTCTTGAAAATTTTTTAAAATTTATTATTGACACCTGTTAAATTTTCTTATTTTATTTTATTCCTTTATTAATCCTTCATAACTGTTTAATGTTCTTATTTTCTTTTGTTATGTGTTGAATACTTACTTCTGTAAGCCCCATGCGATACTTTCGTCTAATACAAAAAAATCCAAGATATATGTATAACTGTACCTGTTTCTTTGAAATTTTTATGGTAATATAAATCTTTAAGAATAGGTAATATCTTAAATTTTCTTATTTACTCATTTAGCAATAAAGATTTTTAAAAATAATATTTAACTAAATGGAAATTTAAAAAAGGATTAACTTTAGTACACCATTTTGCCCAAATTCCAAAATGTAATTTTTGCTTTAGGTAATTAAAGATTATTTTTGTCCTTTTACAAAAAATAATTATAATCATTTGTATTTGACATATACGAAAATAAACTTTTGGTGAAGTGCTTGCATCATTGAAATAATACTATTATGACTTTCAGCTGGTTATTAAAATTGAATAAACTCAAAATTTTGGGAAAAAAATCGTACTTGTCAAAAAGCGCCAAGAAAAAAAAATCATCAATTTGGCAGTTTTAATTATTTATTTCAATGTATATAAATGCACTTGAGTATATTTTTATAATTGGGCGAAATTTTTTCATGGGACTTTTTGGTCGTCGTTTAAATCGAATTATATCCAAAAAATAGCTTCATTTTTTATAAAATGAATCACATTTCTCGTTGAATTCAAAAACTAACTAACACATTAATAAATGGAATAAATGCAATGATTATTTTGTATTAATATTTAAAAAATGTAAAATAGAAGGTTATGTCAGCTTTTACATGTAATGGAAGTTGAAAGAGTATTTAATTTGTCTTTTGTTCCAACTTTTTATAGTCTGAAATTGGAATATCAGTCTCAAGGATATTTTCAATAATTGTTTAAATAAAAAGTGTATTACTCACTAAACTTAATGTATTCATTTCGTGGAGATTTTATTGTATTCATCTCCAAGGAATGCTGTTTCTTTTTCACATCGATGATACCACAATAATTTTACAAATACAAAGCTTAAACACTATTGTATTGAAGAAGGACATTATCGGAATTTGTATTTACTTTAATTTCATCAAGATTTTCTGAAGGAAAAAACATGTTATCAACTAAATGCTTAAAACCATAGTGTTCTTCTCTACCCTTTACTTATTTAATAGTTATTTATCTAAATGGGTCAAAGTCATAGCGGTGTAAATGATAGCAAAAATGAGTGTATAGACACCATTTGTAAAAGGAAGTCTATCATTACAAGATCATCAAAGAAAGTTAGACTTTGCTTTTGAGTCAGTATAATGAAAGGATCTCGCTTTGGCAAAGCACTTTATTTTAATCTTTAAATAAAGTAAAAAAGATTCAAATACCACAGGTATGTTTTAATCTAGCAAAGGAAATTAGGCATAGATGGATTATTTTGTGCTTGAGTTTAGGTTCGTATAAAATGTATATTGAACTTCAGATTAAAAAGGATTTAGTTACCTTTATTTATCCCGAATTCAGTGTTCAGGAAATGTATAACGCATTCAAAATTTGTTTTTATGACTCATTTTCAAACTTTAGTCAATTATTACATGCTGTAGAATATATTTATCTGGATTTTATTAAGAGAAAATAAATTGCATCCTTAGGTTTGATTCTAAGAAATTACATTCCTGATAGTACCTGAAAATTAAATGTTATAATAAAATTTATTTTATTTGAAATGAAGGTCGTTTTAAAAAATATCGAGGTCTGACGAGACTGTGAACTCATTTTAACACATTGTTTGCCAACGGATTCTAAGACCTTCGCGCTTTTGCCGCATGCATTAGAATTAGTTTAATTCTCCAAATGAGGGATGAAAAGAAAGAAGGAGGTGATGTTTATATTTAACAATAAAGTAATTCTCACTCACATCTCACATCCATCCGCATCTCTCCCCTAAACGAAGTAGAATCGTCGAAAAGTTGTCATTCAGGATACAGAAACAAACAGTACTTTATTTTCTCATTTGTTTTGTTTTTGAAAATACTTTCCATATATTAAATTAAATATTGAAACAAGTGTTTTAATTAAATACTTTAAAAATTTTTAAGCAATAATTTTATAGAAAAATTAATTAAAATATCAATAAACATGATTTTGTTTATATTTGATGATGTGAACCAAATGTATAAATTTTTATGTAATATGTAATTATAACATATTAATATATTTATAAAATGTGTCATATTTTCAAAGGACCATAAAGCTTCTCTCATAGTCTTTAATGGTATAAATACAAGAACAAAGTAGGGCTTCAGTGCTACTTTAGAATTTATATTTTAGACAAAAGCTGAAATAAGATTAAACTGTAACAAGTGGCGTTAAGATAAGATAAAGAATCTTTTATGAAATATTCCTTTTTCAAATAGAAAAAAAAATTATAAAAATGTCTGAATCTATGGTCTAAAACATAGATTCCCAATGTGGGCGATAGCGCCCCCTTGTGGGCGTTTGAAGCTTTCAGGGGGGAGGTAAAAGACCCAGATAAAATTAGGGGGCGTTAGTATGGCACAGAGGGGCTTGAGAAGATTAATCAAATATAGTGTACAATAACTTCAAGGAGCGATTCCAGAACATTTTACGCATGGACATACCAGACTGGGTTTTGGATCATTTTTCCAATGTCAACACAGCAGGATCACCTCATTTAGAAGAAGAACGAATAGAATTGACGACAAATGAAGATTTAAAAATTAAATTCAAAAATGGCTACCAAGAATTTTGGCTGCAGAAGTCTATTTCGGAACTGCATTCAGGTTTATGGTTGATTGTTCAGCGACTTCTGATAGCATTCCCCCTCTTTATATTTAGCAGAACGTGGATTTAGTGCTGAGGCAACATTGGTTACGAAAAGAGGAAATCCGCTCCATAGCACTGAACGCGACGACTTACGATTGTTTTTAAGTGAAATTGAGCCTGGTATTAACAAGCTACTTCAAATGCATCAAATTCGGTCTTCTCATTAGTTAATTTAGAAATTTGATGTCCTTAAATTTTAATAAAAATACTTTCTAATATAATTAAGTATGCTTTTTGATGAGTCTGAAACTGTCAATTTATTTATTTTGAAAACAATAGCTTATTATGTATTAATTCGTATCCTCAAAATTCCTGCCTGTCCTTATGACAAGTAAGATAAAATTTTTATTCCTCTTTTAATTCAGTAAATTATTTAAGAAATTCAAATTATTAAAGAAATTCAGTAGCGTTTCAATTCCAACAATATTCTATCTATTAGAATTTTTTTATTCTTGTTTTCACCATGCATTATGTACGCTCTTATTTATATGGAGTGGGAGGGGGGGGCGATATTGAAGTATTCATTAGAAAAGGGCGCGCCAGTTCAAAAAAGGTTGGGAACCTCTGGTCTATAATGTTGTAAAATAATATGTTGTTAATTAATACAATGTTTTAATATCTATTCGCCTATTTTCGTATTATTATTTAAAAATTTAGAGCTTATATATGCAAAGATAACATGTACATGCAAAAATATTCAATATTTCAAATGCAATTATTAAACAATTATTTCTAAATATATTTGAAGAATATATGTTTTCAAAAATAGTTAAAAGTATTTTGAAAAATTTATTATAAAATTTGCACTGAGAAAAAAGATGATACTGTTATAAACTTATATATCTATAAAAGTCTGATGTCTTTATAAGTGGTGTAACAATGGGTTTTATGCAGTTATATGCTCCAAGTAATCGAAGAAAAATTTTGAAATTTCGATTAAATTAAAAAAAATCTTATCAGTAGTTTCAAAAATATTGAATCATAGGCACATATTATCCAATTCCTCCAAATTTGGTAACTCTAAGTCCGACGATCAGGTTCGCAGACTTTTAAACCATGTATAAAAAACTTTAACATTTTGAATTTTTTTTAAAAGAAGAAATCGTATCAAAAATTTCAAAAACGCTTAGTCATGACCGCCTGCTATTCAGCTTCAAACCAAATTTGGTAACTCCAACGATCGGGTTTGCACCCTTTTTAATCATGCATGACACATGTCACACTTTACAGATAGTATGCCAGTCTATAGTCATGATCCTATTAAAACAAAATTCTTAGACAAGATAAAATCAAAGACTTCGTTAAAATACTGAGCGAATAAGTAACGAATTTCTTGGGTAAATCCCCGAATTCTTGTTGTTACATTCTACCCACACGGACAATTCTTGTGGGAGGAACAATTTAACCTATCTTATTGAACGCGTGCTAAGTTGAATGCTTCAGTTCAAATAATGGTTTAAAGCACTGAATGTTATCTTAACTTATAAGACAGGCTCAAGTAAATCTTCATAAATAATTCATATAAAGCACAGCTATACACCAAGAATCCAGTAATCATATAAACACGTAGTTCTAAAAATATCTTATATTAATTTGTCACTGATACAGTCACAGACAATGATGAACGTTTGAGATCAACTGTGAAGAATTCTTATCAAGGATTGAAAGAATTATTTACCTCCCACAACAGTTCTCTAAAATATTTGAACGCCTACTACATGAGATTTACTTTGTGATGTGCTTTACATTTGTCGTCTTGAAAGAGATTTTATTGCTCTTCACGTGATACCCATGCTAAGGAATATTATATATTTCTTCTTTAACGAATAGCAACAGGAGTTGTTTTAAATCACTAGATGGAATCAGATAATATATTTTGTAACTAAATTTAAGGATTTTAAATCAAAGAAATTTATGCATAAATCAAACGTTTGAAGTTTATTATAAATCAAAGCTTTCAAATAACCTCCCTATGAATCACAAAAAAGAAGATTCAATAGCAGATGGTTATATTGGGTCGTTCGGAAAGTCATTTCGTATTTTTGTGTCAAAATGAAAAGAAATTTTCGTTTAATGAATAAATTATTTATTAAATTATAAAATTGCCATTCTGGTCTAATAACTTTTGCCATTCTGGTCTAATACCTTTTGGTAGTAACATGATTACACGCTCATATAAGTTTTGGTCTTTGCTGTAAAAAAAACTGATCGAGGTGGTTTTTGGCCTCCTCATTTGAAGGAAAACTTTTGCAAATCAGTTCTGGTACTGATGTACTGTTAACACATCTTCTCCACACATATTGGCTAATTTATTTCTGGCTTGAACAGCATTTTTACCTTTTATAGCAAAAAAGAAAAAAATGACGAAAATGCTGTTTATTGCTCTCCATATTTAAAAGGGCACCATCCAAAAACTACTGCGAAGAATCAGCTGCACTTTTTCACACTCAAGCCTTGCTATATCAGCTCTTAAAACATAAAATGATTTTGCGGTTTAAGTATGAAATTGGGTGCGAAAAATGCAATTAAATCCTTTGTCAGGAAAAAACGAAATTACTTTCCGAACAACCTAATATTTGGAGAGATTTTCTTTTTAAACATACGATTTTTCAAAATTTTTTTCATGGAAGCGCGGGCCATTACTAAATATGGATCTACCAATCTTCAAACTTTCTGTAGTTAGTTACATTGCATTAATAAAAACAAAAAGACTCAAAAATGACAATAATGTTTTATATGATAATATATTTAAGTAAAGTTTATTTATAAATACACGATTTTTCAAAAACGTTTTGTATAACAAGTAGAAATAGTTCGCACATTTCTTTAAACATTACACTAAATACTAAATATATATTTATTTTAAACTTTTTGTAGCTACTCGAAGCATTAGTTTAAGAAATAAAATCCTTAAAAAGGGAAAATATTTTTAAATGATAATATACTGTAATAAGATATGGCTTCTTAATACAAACAACTTTTCAAAAATGTTTTAAATTAATAGTCTAAATGAATAGCAAATATTTTAACAATAATTGTTAAAGATAAACATTTTAATTCAAAATTTTTGAAGACACGCTCAGCTTAGAACTTTTGAAGGAAAAAAAAGATCCAAAAGGTGAAAATAATAAGTTGTAATAAGAAAATAATTTTTAAAGCTATTAATTTTTATGACTATAAAATAATGTATTTGAAAGAAGACACAAGATACTTTTGTATAAGAAACACTTTAAACAAAAAGAATTCTTTTGCATGACATCTATTTTTCATAAATATTTTACATTATTGGTTCAAATATATTCTAATTCTTCTAATCTAAACCGATTCTAACCTATTTCTAAACCTATGTTTATCTTAATTCAAAACTTTTATAGCTAACATCAGTGCCTTGTTCAGAATTCGGACATAGATATATTTGTTCTTGACTGAAAAATATCAAAGTGTGATTTTCATTTGTTTGATTTGCAAACAAATTAAAGTTATATTGTTTTTTGATTATTTACATTAGGCCAGATTTTTTTATAACAGGATTTGTGGTTTGCTTTGTGCAAAAAAGTTTATTAATTGGATTTGGATTTATTCAGTTTATTTTTTTATCCATAACTTAGAGTACTTAGTTTATTTGATTTAGGATACAAATCTGTAATAATATTTAACTCAAAAATCAAACCAAAATAGTTTTACTAATAACGATAAAAGATTAAATAAGCCCTATTTGTACATTTTAAATAAAGAAATTGTCATTTTAGCTCATTGAGCATTAAAAAAGCATTGGATAATTGCTTAAGAGAAATAGAATCACTCATTACAAAATATACTGAAAAATGTGAATTAATTTAATTCTATATTATAATTGGATTTACTCGTATATATTTAAAAATGAGGATTTTTTTTTAGTTTTCTAGATAAATTTATTCAATTCTTTTTAGTGATAAATATATATATGAAAAAAATATATATGCAATTCTATGATTTCTTATGATTCTGAGTTATCAAATTCATTTTCCCATTGTTTTGTAGTATTTTTGCCAAAATGAGATATTTTTTCTACTTTGTACTTTTTCAATTGAAAATAAAGCATGCTTGTTCTGCATTTCAATGAAGTGATGCCACTTTTAAAGGACGTTATTAATTTACTGTTTGGTTTTATTCATTTAATTAGTTAATCTCGCACCAGAAAGAATCTCGAGAATATCATTTGGTGTTTTCGAACTTATTCATGTTTTAACTATCTCGCTATTGTAAAATGCAACTTATTTGTTTTTACTTTATAATCGTTCATAAACATTTTATATACTTTATAATCGCATTTTTACGAATTGTGTTTCTTAAAGATTGGGTAAATACTTTATAAATATTAGAAAACAATTTTAAAATCAAGATGCATTATGTTCATAGGATTTAGCATATATAAATGACCTCTAGAATATTCCAGTATTTGTGAATTTGGGATCGAATAACTTGATTACTTAACAATGCCATATAATCAACTGCGTCAATTCAAATCTTAGCTTATTAGCTAATTTCTGTACGGATGCGGTAGGTATTTATATCAAATCGAAAAATTTTATGAGAATTAAATAAATATTTTTTCGAGAATTAATGTTGATTGATTCGATAAATATATTGCTGAAAGAGTTATAAAGTCTAAATCCTTAAGTAATTCTCCTTCTCTCAATTCTTTTATTCACTTTTAAAAATTATTCTTGCCAAATGACATTTTAAATAAAAAGAAAACAATTTCTGAGACAGAAACTAAAGTATGAAGCTTTGGATTTTATTTTAGGTTGATTGACATCCACCCAAATGAAGTACTGATGGATACTTTAGAGGTGGTCTTTGAAACAGTTTAAAATTGTCTAAAGTAAAAATTGTCTAAAGCTCTCATAATTTGGTCGCAAATGAATTCATTTTAAAAACTGACAATGTACCAAAAATATTTTCCTTGGTAAAATTCTCCGAATCAAACTGTCTTCTCGTTGGTATGTATGGAAGGTATGGTATGGTATGGAAGTTAGGAGAAAGGCTGCCAACATAGATGTTGGCAGCCTTTTTATGAGAATTAAATAAATATTTTTTTGAGAATTAATGTTGATTGATTCGATAAATATATTGCTGAAAGAATTATAAAGTCTAAATACTTAGGTAATTCTCCTTCTCTACATTCTTTTATTCACTTTTTAAAATTATTCTTGCCAAATAACATTTTAAATAAAAAGAAAACAATTTCTGAGGCAGAAACTAAAGTATGAAGCTTTGGATTTTATTTTAAGTTGATTGACATCTACCCAGATGAAGTACTGACTGATACTTTAGAGGTGGTCTTTGAAACAGTCTAAAATTGTCTAAAGTAAAAAGTTCACATAATTTGATCGCAAATGAATTCATTAAAAAAATGAAAATGTACCAAAAATACTTTCCTTGCTAAAATTCTTCGAATCAAACTGTCTTCTCGTTGGTAGTGTATGCAAGTTAGGAGAAAGGAGGCCAACATCTATGTTCGTAACCCCTCTCCTAATCGCTCCCATCCTCGCCGCCTGGTACATTACAAGGCCCGTCCCCAAATAGCTCTAACGTTGCTTTAAAACGGAATTTAATATAACGGAACGAATCGAGGGGTTGTATAAAAAGAAGGACTTTGTAATTTCTTCAGCTTTATATTTGATGCCAGAAGAAACATAATATATAATTCTTTAAATAATTTAGAGCATTGTTCCAAGTCGAAGTCTGTGCCCAGTTGTAGCGGTTAAAAATAAAATATCTTACTATTAGAATCGATAAATCTTCAACTATGAATATAAATAATGAAAATGCTGTGAATAACATGAAAGTGCGTTTTTGGGATGGATATATAATATATCTCTTAGTTTAAATTATAAAAAACTTAATTTTTAAATTAGTCCACTCTAATTTTATTCTACATTTTTCTCTTATTTTCTGATCCTATTCCCACATTTTTATTATTTCTAATTTCTCTTGAAACCTGATACTTTCGCCTTTCCCCACACTCAGAACGAAGGGACGAAATCTTCCACTGCACATAACATTCTTTTAAAGGTACCCAAAATTCTCTTTTATGAGTTTATGAGAAATCCCTATAAAAATCTCACAGTAAAAGGGGAAATGTTTTGTCATTTTGCTCTTATATTGCGATGCAACCAGACGTTGGACAACGCTGGTTTGGTAGTAAGGTTTCGGCTTCCTAACCGGAGGGTTTCGATTCGTGACTCGATTCCACCGAACAACCGTTCGTATTAAGTGGGTCTGGTAAACGTTAAATCATTCTGGACTAAATAATTCTCCTCGTCATCTGAGCGCGGTTTAAAATTACGAGGTCCGTCCCAAAATAGTCCTAGTGTTGCTTTAAAATTTGATGATAATAAAATAAATAAAACCAAGCAACCAGATAACAAATTAATCGTCTCTTGTATAAATTATGATTCTCGTGTGGAAATAATTCAAAGTTACAATTTCAAAAGTTTTTGTTTTCGGCCACGTATCTATAAAAATTATATTTTACATATTTATTTAATATAATATAAAATAAAAAGATTTTCACAATAAAACTTAAAATTTATAAATATATATGGTTCAGAGTTCATGTCTCGATTGCTTTGTAGAGCAAGATATTTTTACTGAGACGTCCACATCTTTTTGTCTTGAAAGTGGAAAAAAAAATAATTTTGAAAGTCGAAATTGCTTGGATTAACACATCAGCTTTAGGGGGAAAATGAAACTAGCGACCGGTCTCATCTTGTCTGAATTATGACACTTCCAGATCGCTTGACATCACCTTCAGTCCCTCCAAAACCTTTGATTTGATGAATTGGGGTTAGAGCGACACTTCCGTGTCAGGACGCCGAAAAATCTGGGTGACTGGCGGGGTTTTCCCAATCTCCCTTCCGAAGAGAGTGGGCCCGCCGTAACCCCATTGATCTCATTTTCAAGGTTTTTGAGTAATTTCTGCTGATAGGGGGAAGATAGGCGATTCAAGAATCTTCCCTGTCCTTGGGTGACAGAGATAAGCACATCACTTTCGTTTTTTGAAACCACAGGGGTGGGTGCTTATGAAATGGAAGGCGAGTTACAAAATAAGACCTCATACCAGTGCAAATGTCTGATGGTATCATCCTTTTTCTGTATCATGACAACAAGGTTAAATTCTGCTCCGATACGTCAGTCTTTTGAGATTGCTGATGAAATCACTGAAAATATTTTGAATTTTCTTTTTTTTTGCTTTTAAATGTGTGATAAAAAAACAAAAAATTTCTTTTTAAAAATTCACTGCAAAGATAATTAATTTCAAAATGGAGCGGAATAATTAATTTTGAAGTTATTATACATTTTATGTGAAATTATGATATTTTACACTCAGTATGTCCTTTGTTTTGTCATAATAACTATTTTGAAGTAACATGAGGGTATTTCGGGACTGATGTGGTCTTTGAATCATTTCAAATGGTAAAAAGCATCATCCTGATCAAAATTCTATGTTTCTCTACAGAAAGTATTTGGGAACATTAACTTAAATGCATATTAAATCCATATACATAGTGGGTCTTTTGACGGAATCAATATCCGCATTATGCCATTTTGTCTGGAAGTAGAGATTTCAGCATTTCTGAATGTTATATGAACAGTAATTTCTTATAAAATTAAGGAAGGTTTTGTGTTTAGACTATCATATTTATAATCTATTACATGAAATTTAGATTTAAAAAATGGGAGAGTAATATCCTTGAAAAAAGTTTTTTTTTCGTTGTTCAGATAGACTACGCAATAGAATAATTGGGGTGATCTATTAGCCGAACCAGGTTTTGCAATATCCGTTCTCGGAATTAAGACCTTATGACTAGACAATAACTGTTCCTTACAATAGTCAGAGTCATTTTTTCCAATCTATTAAGTGAAACTTAAAAGTAGGATTGGATATTTTTTTAAAATAATGTCTATTTATGATTACAAATAGAATAATAATAGAATGTATTTTTTTATTATTTTGAAACGAGGAATACATACAATTGTATAATGAAAGCTTACGTGATGCTCTTTAAATGGATTGCAACAATTTAATGACAAAATACTTTGAGTATTTTGTTTTTACTGCATAAGACGTTACTGTATGATAAACCATAAATCAATATTAAGTTTGATGCTAAAATATATAGGTGACAATTTCCATTGATGACAAAGTCATATAAACAGTCCCATTTATTTAATAAATGTTTATAATAATTTTTAATTTTAGATAGTTAAAAAATGTACACATATTGAAAAAGAAACGTGTTTGTTATTAGCATCAATAGCTATAGTAATTTTGTTATTGGCATCAATATGAAATGTTGAAAGTTGTATGCAAGAACTGTCGTCATCTTTTCTACCATACACAAAAGCGGTAAACTAGGCTGGATTAATCTGGAGAATATGTCGTATAGTATGAAATATCTTTACATACAAAGCCAACCATTTGGGGGATGCGGCGGGTACTATGCACCCGGCCCCGCGACAGAGGGGATGCCCCCACCGTGATTACGAATTAAAACAATGTTCTGAACAATAATAATGTTACACATGCTGAAAGTCTACAAATGTTTCCATGTGGCTGACTGAGCATCGACTGACGCTTATATAAGGCAAAGATCGCAGTGATATCTATAAAAATGCTGGAAAAGTTCATTTATGAATAAGGAAATCCCCGTCAGACATGTTAAGATAGAGCGGCGTGCCCAGCATCAGATGTCGAAGTTGAGGCTGGGTTTAAATGGTCTTGTAAATCATCAGCTATCAACTTTTGTCTATATCTGTGGTAATATTTTTTACAATCCTTTACATTGCCAGTTACTAAATATAATAAATGCTGAACCTCTTTTCAGCAAACTAAAATTAAATAATGGATTATCTTCGGTCAAGCAATTAGGTATAATGCTTAAACGCTCTTGCTTTACTCGAAAAAGAAAATGCAATTTTTCTGGAGTAATTAATAGAAAAAACAAATTCAGCATTATTGAAAAAATACAAAAATGTTCGATTTTTTTACTTTGCCAAAAATTTAGGGCCCCAAATGGTTTTTTGCACCCGTGCCCCTTCATAGAGAAGGCCGGTCTTGTTTACAAAGAAAACCTGTATTAACCTTTATTTATTGATGATTTTATTGCGGAATAGGCCATACTTGCCGTATTTCATGCGACATTCTACATTAAACCTATCATTCATCAAAGAGTTTAAAAGAATTACCATACATTCAAGATTTTTTTCTCTTCATCATTGGAAATCTCTAATGGTTCTGACGTTCAGACACCTATTTATTGATCTTCGTCCATGTACTAATCAAATATTTATTGTATGCCACACCGTAACTCACCAATCACAGACTCCGCATTGAGATGGTATTTCCATAAAGCTTCAATTGTTTGTTACTTTAACCTCTCTAGGTTAAATGCACCAGCAGTAATTAAACATTCATATTATACAGACACAGAATTGATACCGAATGTATAATTCTCGATTCATGAGAATCATACATTATTATTTGATTACAACGAATCGGCATTTAGTTATCTCTTAATATATATGATATCTATAAGTTGCGCAAATATTATCAAAATCATATTTGATGTATGTTGTATAATATTTTCTTTTACAAAATAGCTTTGTATGTTGTACTAAAAAGTATTTGAAATTAAAAATATACTTTCAGTTTTAGTTGATGATATCCATAAAAAATGAATTATCATTAAAAAATCACCGAGGAAAAAATCGAAAATAGCTCGATTGATACTAAATGTTTATTAGTTTTAAGATTTATAAAGCGATTAAATAACACATAGTAACTGCGGCTTATTTAATTTTTAATGAACCAACAATTAAATATATAGATACGTATCACTTGAAAAGATAAATATCTTTTTTAAATATCTGATTAAATGCAGTTCTTAATTTATTTGCTATAATATAAGCATAATTAATTTATTTTTGATTTATTAATTACAATGTCCCTGAATTGAATTATGTTGATAAGCATTATTTCTACAAATTATCCGGAATAAATAGGATTCCGTTGTTTTATTTACTATTATTTAATATTATCATTCGACAATAAACCGCTTACTATTACAAGTTCATTATAACAATTAAGAAAGTATTCGTTAGACTCCTTTGCAGAATACAAAACCAGTCAGTTATTTTAAAGGTTACAGCGATATCATTTTATTAATGTTACATTACCTTGCATCTAAATGTTTTGTAATATCCATTATTCACTTATTAATTAAAATATTATTAGTCAAGCAAATGAATTTAATGATATACAAATTTATTTTTGCCAAAATCTATTTAAAACACCTTATAATGAAGCAATTCGTTTAATTATAGAAG
Source organism: Argiope trifasciata (assembly GCA_026543055.1). NCBI lineage: Eukaryota > Metazoa > Arthropoda > Arachnida > Araneae > Araneidae > Argiope > Argiope trifasciata. The sequence goes on along the minus strand of JAPMOQ010005397.1, from coordinate 684,752 downwards.
TTCTTTCTCAAGTATAAAGATTTCGCCATTTGATTAGAAAACAAAAGCGAAACAATTTAAATTTATGAAACTACGTGTGAACTTTCATTTCAATTATGAGCCTATGAATTACTTATTAATATGTTTTCTCTGAGTCAGAGAGCATTGTATACAATTGTGAAACTTTAAATTCACTTGTTAGTGCATGATATTAGTATTCAAGTAGCAGCGGGTGGGATAGTGATTTCATTAAGAAGTGATATTAGTAATCTACGGCTATACCATTGTTTAAAAGATTTTTTTTTTGAGTTTTGTTATTTGTATTTTAAAACCGTGCAAAAAATAGGAACTTGGAAATCAATATTTGAATGGTATTGTCATCGAAATTTCAAATTGTAATCCCGAACTGACTTTATTGATAGCAGTTCATAAGATGCAATGGATATGTGCAAAAACTTTATTGCACAATATGCAATTCTGAAAACGCTATTTATTTATTTATTTTTTTACTGAATTTTTATTTTTTTGAGAAATAATTGTTTCATAAAAATATAATAGCAAAAGTAATTTAATGATATCCGTCGTCTGATTATTACTATTTCGAGTATTTATATTTAGTTTAATTGCGTTTTTAAACTACTCAAAACTTTATATTATTTTAAAATCTGGATGCTAATGGTTTTGATAGTCTATTTTCATTAAAATAAGGATTAATGCATTTTCCTTCAAATTTTTCATGTATTCATATTAAATATTTTAGTATTATATTTAGTTTACACTTAAAACTGGTTAATTGTTTGGATTTGTAGAGAAATTAGTTTGGAATGAATGATAACACTGAGCCTATGATTAATATACACAAATAATGTATTCGATATTTTCTCGTTTGATTGAAGTTTTCTAATGTCTTTCTAATCGTTTGTTTAGTTAAAATTTTAATTTTTCGACCTCTAACATATTTTGAGTTTGTAAAGTTTAATTTTTGTCTACCTAATAATATTTATTTCTTACTCAAATATTTTCATGATCAATCGTTTTTATTTCAAATCATGAATGTATTTTTGTGAAAGGTTTTAATTAAAGAATTTCTAATTTTTTGTAAAATGGTTTATAGAATGTGTGAAAAAACAAAAATTTATTCTTTGTACATAAACAATATTTTGTTGAAAGATGTTACTATGTTTTACTGAAATATTTCTCCAACGAGAATTTAACTATATTTTCAAAAATATTTCCTTAAAAGACATTTGTTATATGAAATGTTTCATTTAAAAGACGTTTGATTATTTCCTTCAAAGGAATTATTTCGCGTTTTTCCGTATGTTTCATCTAAAACAATCTGAATTCCTCATTCCAAGGATCTGTCTTTTGTCTCTTGCGTGTTATTTCATTAAAATAGTAATAGTTTTGTTTCATTAAATATTATCAAATAGATAAATCTATATCTTGCCCAGTCAAAACATTCAAAAAATTGTCATGAACCTTTGGAAGTTACTACACATTGTTAAAAGTCTCTGTAATTAAGATGATAAAATATTTAACTTATAACCTGCTTGTCTATGAGTACGGCTACAGTGGACTTACCTGTGATTTACATCAAATTTTAATTCATTATTTATGTTATAAGCAATTATATATATATATATATTTATAGCTATGGATAAACCATTCTTTAAATGTATAAATTCTGGATCTCACAAGTTGTAGAGAAGTTTTCTTCTTACCTGAGTTACTTTGAACTAATATATCTAATAATTTATAGCTAAATTGGGCTATATGACTCCTTTAAAAATATTTAAATGCAGGATTATTTACAGAAAAGCTTTGTTTAATTTTTTTTGTCTTTGATTGTCATATATAAAGGCAATAAGCTTTTTAAAATGCCCCTTTCTTAAGTCAGTTATTACCATAAACTCGCCTGTTACGTTTGATATGACTCTTGTCTAGTAAAACTCCAGACAGAATCATTGCTAAATGTATGTGACCCGAAAAAATATTCCTTTATTCCTAAGGAAATCAACATTTTTTTCTAGTTCTTTTTCTCATTTTTTTTTCATTATAAACTGGAGTATCCGTATAAGACAACTCTCGCTGTCATTCACTATCTGAGCTTAAAGTTAAACAAAAGTTATTACGAAAATTAAAAGAGTAAAGATCTTTGCGGAGGTTTAATAGCTGTTTCACAGACAAATGCATTCTTTTTTTCTAAAAAAAAAATCAATGTCTGATAAATTAATATTCTTGTTGAGAAGTGGATCTACGAGATCATGTTCTTTGATTTCAAATGCAGATAAAAACGCTTCCCTGCGTCAAGGCTAAGTGTCCATGAAGTGGATTTGCACTTTTTTTAAATGAAAGATGTTTACTTGCATTTCAGTGAAGGAATTAAAGATTAGGTTTCAAATTGTAAAAGCAAAGTTTCGTTTATACATTTTGAAAAGTTACATGAAAGGTGCGCACATGAATTAATTTAAAATTGAAGACAGAAAAATTGTTCCCATAAAATCCTGGTGAATGCATGAAGTAAAGTGATTCCTCTTTTGATGTCCTTAAAAAATGGATCACAAAATATA
>JAPMOQ010005397.1:596459-681800 GCA_026543055.1 Argiope trifasciata | reverse complement strand
ATATATATATATATATATATATATATATACGAACTATTACGAATCTTTGGTATGAAGCTACGTATATTGATATCAAGTTAATTTGAAGTATCTTGGGTTCTGCTATTTTCTTCGCTGTTTGAAAATTATTAGACTTTAAAATATGTTGATTTAGATAAAACTAAAAGTAATTTACTGTTTTTTTACTAGGATAATTATCTTCTGTTATTGAACTACCGATAATCTATCTATATGTGTGTTTGGAATAAAGTGACACACTCTCGTTTGGGATTGGATATTGGGGTTTCATGATGCAAGAGCCACTTTCGGCGCCATTTTGGTTTGGGGGTCCAGGGCTTCAGCGAAAATTTTTTCTCCTTTTACAAAAGTTGTCTACCCATTTTCTGTACAGACCTGAATACATTATATAACGTTAATGGTGTAGTATGGTGTTAAGCATATTAGATTAAGCACAAATGCTTTCGTGATTATATAGTATAGAAACTTTATTACCAAGATTTAAGTTTTGGTACAAATATCATCATAGTAACTCGATTACAAATTAAATGCTCTTTTCCAAAGTTTTTATATGATTTCGGATTAGTTTTAGTTACCATCCCGTTTAAAAGCAACTATTTTGGGACGGACCTCGTTCTCGTATTTATCTTCGGCTCCCAATAACGACTTCTGAGTTGGCACCAACCCTCTACAAACTTCCACACCACACCACCAGAGGGAGGACGTTTGGCTCCAAAGGATTTAATGTGTACCAGACCAGTTTACACAACGGTTCTTTAGTGAAATCATGTTACGAGCTTGGAGCCCTCCAGAAGCCGCCCCCACGGCCCCCACTCTGGTTTGGGAATTAAGATTTTTTTTGTGCAAGAAGTTCTAGTTTTCTGCTTGGTTTCAAGCGTGTCATGGTGTTAAGTGTATACTTTTATCATCACGGAAACATTTGTGTTTATGGTGTGGACATTTTATTATAATTATTTCTGTTTAAGTACCAATATCATGGTGATTCAATGCAAACCAAATGTTCGTTCTAATGATTTTATATAACCAATTCAAATTTCAGCTTATAGTAACTAAATTGTTCATTTCTTACAGCATTTTATGACTGATTCTGATTTCAGCATTGGTACCAATATCCTCATAGTATTTCAATTGCAAAATAAATGTTCGTTTCAAATGATTTTATATGACTATAGTACAAAATACAACTCTATAAAACTTTTACTAGTCCCAACAAAATAGGAGAGTGCAAAGAACATCTAAGCAGTTATTTTATTAAATTGACGAATTAGCGTCTCGATCACTAAACTGGTATATATTAAATTTCGTACAAATATGGAACTACACTATTTATTTAACCTTCATAGCATATAAATTCCTTTTAATATCTCTGGGGATAATAAATTATTTATTAATTCCTGAAATAACTTTAAACTGAGATACGCCTAATATAAAAACAAATTTAAATCGTGACCAAATATTCCATTTCTTATGGAAATTTCCAGAATTCCTTAACTCATTGTTGCTTTCAAGAAATATTTTAAATGCACTATTTTTTTATTGTCCAATTGAAAATGCAATATCTGGAAAACAATAAATATTTTAGAAATTGATGCAAGAAAAAGGTAAACATAATTAAAATACCATGCTAAAGTAATCAATTCGGTTGTAAACAATTCCTAGCACTCTCCGAAGAAACTTCGCTTGCATATTTCTGTTCATTCTTATACATTTCTCTGCCTGAATAATCTCAGGATCAAGTGGTCATCCATCCGTGTCTAAGTTTACGACAAAGTTGCATTAATAACCCAAACAAATAACCGTATTTCGAGAATGAATTTGGGTCATTTGACATTTGAAAGAGTGCACCACTATCCACAATAAGCAAATTTAAATTAAACTGGTTTTTTCAAAAAACTTATATCTGTAAAAAGACCATTACTTTCTTCTTCTGTTACATCTGGCAAATCAGTAAAAATATATATTATCTCGAAATATAACTGGTTTCATTATAAAGTGTGAAAATATGGAAATAATTTATTTTAATAATCATGAATATAAAGCATCTCATTTTCCTTTATGTAACTGCCTACTATGTAAAAGCATATTTCATTTTGAGCAAAATTATAAGTTATAGAACTATATGTTTTGACCCTTCGTTCGGATGTCTTCTCTCGGGTAGGAAGCCAAGGCATCATTGACGTTTTATTTAGTTTTTAATTTCATTTATAAAAAATAAGGCAATTAAATTTAGAGTGGAAAGAAGATGAATTTTTTCGAAAAATTAATGTACACAAAACAATTATATATATTATAATTTTAAAGCAAGAAAAAAGTTCTTGTTACACATGAATAATTATTCAACAAATTATGTTGCAAATGCGTCAGATTAAGAAATTTGAAACATGTGTTTTGATTAAATATAAATAGTTTACCGAAACCATATGGTATGGATTTTATAAATCATTTATGCTTTTTAAATTTCAATATTCATTATTTGGAACTGTTATTCATTCGAATGTTAGAAAATGTCTCTTGTGCACTTTACTTGTAAGCACACTTTGTTATGGAAATTTAAATTTCAGTTAGTTGCATTAGATATTTTTAAAAATGCAATTATCCGTCTTTTCGAGTGAGCTCATTATTAGTAATTATGTCCGTTTAATTTGAATAGTTTTTTTGAAGTTTTTTTAGTATTCATTTAACTTTAATCTTGCTATTTGGAATTTTCGGCAAAAAATATATGAGTGCCTTTTATTTTATTTCTAAGTATTCTTATTACGTACATTTTATATTCAGTAGATGGAAAAAAAACTTTTAAACTTATTTTACCTTCAATAATTAGTTTTCGCATTTTATTCCAAGTTTTTACATTTCCCAATTTAAATTTCGGATCCTTTCAAGAATCTCCAAAGTAGTGATTAGTAGATTTGAACAACGGATCCCGACTGAATGAAAAATGTTAAAGCCATGAAGAGAACGAACCAGAGTTCATATACTAATATAATAAGATTAAGGGTAATTTTTCATCAATAAAAATTCGTAGTTCACAGATCCATAAATTGTTTAAGGATGTAAATTCTGAAAAAATGCCCCAAGAAATAGAAAAGGAAGCTAGAAATTTTTCCTCTCTTGTCAGCAAATGTAATTGGAAGTTAAAAATTGAGGAACTGTAAGAAATTAATAATGGGCATGCCTAAATATAAAACAATGTCTGAAAATTGATTTTCTCTATACCTTTTGGATTTCCCCCTTTAAAAAGTATTCCCGGATTAACTACGGCCATATGAGAGTTATCAAAGGAAAATTTGAAATCAAAATTAACTGGAGCGATTCACATCAATGCTGATACACTAAGTTAGTGAATTCTCAACGATTCCTTAGAGAAGAGTTTTAAGCAACGATTCAAGTGACTCTGCTACAAAATAAATTAAATGATTTTGTTAACTACATATTAAAGAAGTAAATATTTTGGAAATGGTGGATAGTTTCAAATTTACATTGGATTATTAATGTTCAATTACTCAAAATTAGTAATAATTAGCCATTTTAATTCGGGACAAAAAGTTTTCATTAAAATTTGTTATTTATGAAACAGATCTAATGATTCGCATTGTTTTACCAACATTAGATCTCCACCACCGTGTAATTTAAAAAAAATATATATGTTAATACTTCATTTATAAATAAATTTCGAAATACGTTTCTTTAATAAATTTTTCTACAAAGTATTGAAACGGTTGTTGAAATGAATTAAGAAATATGAAGTTTAAAAAAGAAATATTCTATTCATTGGGTATCTGGGATGCATAAAAAATATATGGACAAGAGACGCATAATAGAATTACACATTTTTTTATTCACATAAGTACAATCCAAAGTTTACAAGACAAATTACAATTGTGAACATCAAAACAGTCCCGAATTCATTACCCCACCTATACCACGAAGACAGGAAAAACTGCACCAAAAAATGTTCAGAAACTCATGTTAAATCAAGAGACACGAATTTTTAAATGTTGTTTAAGTGCAATACGATAACGCTGGCTTCTGTTGAACATTAAGTGATGCAGTTCTTGCGTTAGATAAAAAGTAAAAAATGCATCATGTGAAAGCATTTAAAAATATTTACATGTTTGTAATTTACAGTTTATTCTTTAAGAATTTTAAAAATGCATAAAAGAAAATTAAGCGGTTTGCCTTTAACTTGAAAGGGCGATTAGTTTGGCACATGCACGATCGGTAGCATTGAATACTAATTTTAAGTAAAACCAAATAAAATTAAAATAACCTATTTTAGAATTGATTCACATTGGTATATCTTTCAGTATTCTAATAAAAATCTCATACTTGATATATAAAACATGAAACTTACTTTAAACTTATGCAAAAAAATAATGCAATTCACCAAATTGCTTTGCTGGCTAATAGAAAAGAACAGCAAGAAGTAAAACCTTAAATCCCTCATCCCATTTAAAAAGCAAATATTCCCTTGAGGAAAATATGCATTGGAGCATTTTGGCAACTCGTGATTGGCTTCAGAAAGACAAAGAATTGCATGTTGGGTATTGAACATGTCAAATGTGTTTTTTCAAATTTTCTTTTAGATTAGACTGCTGTTCTGCTACATTAACATTTCTTTCCCAAAGCAGGGAAGAACAATATCACACAAAATGAAAAAGTACAAAGAAAATAGTTCAATTTTTTTACCCCAGAAAATGCACAGCAGATAGGTTTGAAAATAGTACCCGAGAGCTTGATGACAGGTTTGACAGGCGTACCAAAGTTTCAACATATTAAAATGATAGCAAGGCACACATTGGTTTATGGATAGTTATGGCAATAAAAGCTCACTTCCTGTGAGCGTAATGGAAGATTTTCCAAAGATTTGGAACTTATAGTCCAAAACAGTTCGAAGGAACAATACAAAGAAGGAATTAAATAACAGTTAAATCTCACATATTCACGTTTTTTTGTAGTAAAAATCAATTAAATTAAAAACACTAGAGATCACATGGGGTCTTCATCCACGATTATTGTTGTCGTATCCCGTGCTTCCTACCCACGGATATTTGGCGGGACATGGTTGGCAAGTCTTCATGTACCTGACACCACCTTGATACCACACATTGCACACGGTTGGGGACGGACAGGGTGGAGGCCTGTCTCGTCGGCGACAATTAAATGGCTCGAAATTCTTCAGTTGGCTGTTAGGTTTTGGATCTCTCATCCATTGAATTAGTTGCCAATTGGTGACTAACCAGACGTCATCTTTCTTTAAAATTTCATCAAGAAATTTCATGAAACCACGCCTATGATGTTGAGTATTGAACCAAGCGGAATGGTAGAAGAGACCAAATGGTGCCCTATTTGTTTTGTAATGACGATTGAAATTTTTCATAAGCATCTTGGTGACTGCTTCTTCATCTTGAGGATTAGAACAGGCATCACCCATGGAGCAGCGTCCTCCCCTAAGGTCCACCCACATTACCATGCCTACTTCCCACAGCCCAGGATAAGATTTAGTTGGGCAAGGGAAGATCATGCATTCATGACTTAAGGCATAATCCAGGGTGTAGGGCCAGAAGGGAGGATTATTCTCATACACCGGCATGGAGGAATCGTAGGTGAAATTGGCGTCATACAACATTTCAAACATTTTGTTACCACCAATTTGAAGGAAAGGTGCTCGCATACCTCGGATGTCTTCCATTTTGACTCCTCCGTACAGGTTCAGAATCTCTCTCTGTCCGTGAATTTCACGCATCCATTGATTCTTGGAGAATTTTTCACCGTAACTATGACTGTAAGAAAAATAAACAGAAATTTTAAAAAGGGACAAATATTTTAGTAAGTGTAATATTATGCAGTTTCAATGTGAAGGTGTTTGATTTTTCCCATATGTAATACTTGCATTCTTTTGCCGAAACACTTTCCTTGATTTTAGAGAAAGTAAAATACTTTAATACATGTTATGTTGAGAATTTTAGTAAATATTTAATATTAGATATATAAACGGATAAAGTATTAATTTAAAATAAGAAAAGAAGTTAAGAAAAATACAATTTTCACTAATATTATAGGGAAGCAATACAGATGAAGTGAAGCTTATAAAATTTTAATTAACATTTCGCTTGAAGATGCGAAACATTACGTAATTATACTGCGTCACAAGATAAGTGCCATTGAGAAACAGTCATGAAGCAAAAATAGTCTTGATTCTTCTTTTTAAAAAATTAAAATGCGCTTCTCTTGAGATGTCTCTTTCACAATTTGAGGAAAAATAAGAATTTCATTGTTAGTGCAAGTAAGAGTCAATCAATTTTGGAGTTACTGAAAATATTAAAGGCTTTAATTTAGTATGGAATCTAACGAAAAGAAACTATAGCATGGGTGTTAGTTATGAATATCTGTTTTTCAAAGGACAGTCATTCCATAAGTTATAATTCATTTTCCCTTAATTATTAAGAAAGCGCATCCAATATCTAGCATAAAAGTATTTCAAAATTTTCTTGCTTATTCATTACGAGCGACATTTCATATTTAAAATTATTTAATTAAATTTTACGAATGATTTCACAGTAATATTTAATTGGACAATTCAGTTCATGTGTTTTAGTGTGTTATTAAACAACATTTTGTGAGGAATTTGTTCAGATATTTTGGGCAGTAAAGCGAAACGAATAAATTCAAAACTAACTTACGTGATGGAATGTGAAGCTATTTCGTGACCCTGTGAATACAAGCTTTGCACTTGGCCATAATCAGTCCATTCATGTGAAACATAGAAAGTTCCTAAAATGGGACAGCCATTAGGATTTGCTCGACCAGTGTAAAATAGTTCGTCGTAAAGGTCGTTATTGAGGTCGTTTACAGCATCATCGAATGTCAGAAGAACCAGCTGTGGAGTCTCGCTGATACCAAGTCCACCTGGTATGTCTGTACCTCCACAGCGACAATCTGGTAGTCGGCACTTTCTAGGATCACACTTTTGGGCCTGGGTATATGGTTCAGGTGTTGGATATTGATTTGGGGGACGTGTTGGTGGACCTTCTAGAACTTTATTACTAGTAACAGCTGGCTTTGTTGGCTTTGGAACTTGTGCTAAAGGAGTCCTGGTTCTTATTTTTATAGGAGCAGGTGTTGTAGTTGTCGTTGTTGTGGTAGTAGTTGTAGTAGACTTGCGTGGTCTGGTCGGCCTGGTTCGTATTACTGTAGTGGGTCTAGTGGTCACTTCTGGTTGCTCTTCTGTATAGTAATCAGTGTAGTCGTGTTTTAATTTATGGAAATCATCGTAAACAGAATCTATATCGTAACTTTCAGATAACGCATCTTCCTTTTTTGAAGCATCATCAATTTTTGGAGGCTGGCGATTAGGCAAATTTGGATGTCTTTGAGGAACAATACTTTCTTTCTGAATGTCTGTGATGCTAGGCAATTCAATAACATCAGGGATTTTGTCAATTTTTTTGGGTTGCCGTTGAATATTAGGGTAAGTTTCAAAATCAATTGGCTGGCCAGGAAATGTCAATTGAGACCCTTCATTTCTGTTGGATTCAGATGGATTACCGATAGAATCTTTGGCACTAGGATGACCTGCAACACTTTGATCTTGTTTTCTAATATTATCAGTAATTCGACTAGTTTGCTCAGACAATTTTGTGTTCTTAGGGGCATTATTTCTGCTAGGTTCGTGAACCAATTTTGTGTAATCTATATCAATATCTGAAACTTTTGTTCGAAGGGGAGGGTCTCCAAGTGAAAATTCTACGTCTGGGTCTTTACTTTTACCGTTATTTGTTCCGGTAATACTAGAATCCAAGATATTTCTATTTTGAGAATCACCTCTAGTCGAGTCCGCAGCATCAGTTCCACGAGTTTCTATATTTGGTTCATATCTTATATTGTGAGGTAGTCGTCCATTATTTGAAGGTTGATCATCAAATTGAATTTCAGGTACAGTAGCGTTTTGTCTGCGTAAATTTCTATCGCTTTCGAAGTGGAAGTTATCGACACTGACTTTTAGAGACAATTCGGTATTTCTTTTCAAGTCCTCTATATTTTTGTTCAATTTCTTTTCAAGCTCCGGTAAATTTCGAACAGGCACCAGCAATGGATCGGAATTCTTTGAAGTTTCTTGACTATTTTCAGAAGCGGAATTTGGATTTTGGATTTTACGGATAGGAGTAATGATATCAAAATCCCCATAGTCTTTGTGATCAGCATTGTCATCGAATATTATTGGTGGTATGGTCCCTAGATTCTTTCTGCTGTCTTCGAAATCAAATTTTTGCTCTTTACCATTTCCATTGGAGAAATCTATTACAACATCTAGATCTTTGGAATGATCATTGCTATTGGGATAAATTTCTAATTTCCTTGGCTTAGTTGAGTGGGATTGGTCATTGTTTTGTTGTTTATAATCCTCGTCATGTTCTTGTCTCCCTGTGTTGGCATTATAGATTGGTTTATCGAGAGCAGTATAATCACCAAGTCCTGGAAGATGGGCTGATCCTGCAAAAGCATCTAAACCATGACCGCCATCGGCAATGTGAATTCCTCCTTCAGAATCTACCAAAGGTGGAGCTGCTTCCTCAATAACCAACGTACGATCGTATGAATTTTGTGGAATCTGAGGAAAGAAATCAGATTAATAATAAAAAATTAAAAATCAATATTCTCACTAATTCAAGGATCGGGCATTGTGTTACGAATCTTGTTTGTTAGATGTTTTCATAAATAATTAACATTTAGTCAGGTATCGTATTTATGATTAATAAGGGAATAACACTGATTCAGCAAACATTTTCATAAACATCTGTTGTGTAGCAGACATATTTTGCAAATTTAAACTACCCTTGATAGCCTGATGATTTGATAAAATTACCCAAGATTAGAGAAGATTTAATGTTTCAGTGATATTAATCCTATTAGCACAAGATATATTTCAATATCATCGCGATGTTTTTCAATATTTTGAATTCTTGACAATATTGTGAGCATATCGTAACCATATTGTAGAGCCTTTCACACCAATAGGGAAGGAATTAAATACAGTAATGTAAATAACTTTTTCTGAAGCTAAATGTTATTGCATCTAAGCAATTTTTTGTATATGTGCCTCAAGATTACAAAAGAAAAAATAATTCAATAGACCAGATATGGAATAAAATATAACTCCAAGTGCATTTAATATAATAATATCTTTAAGTACATAAAAATATCCAAGATTTAGGTTATAATTAAAATACCCATTTGAAATGAATATAAAAGGAAAACTACTGCATCAAATGTTATTAAAATTGGCAATAGTTTAAAGGAGTCAAAAATTTCATTGCCATATAAAAGCTCAAAAACTCGCCTTCAGAGGTAAAATGTTGCAATATTGATAAGAAAAAGTTGACACATCTCAAAAGGAAACTAATTATAACCGTCCTGTATTCGAGACAATAGAGTGTACTTATACATTTTAGACTAATTTGGTCTCCACATTATAGAAAACATTTCCAAAGAGATGAGGATTTAAGGCAAGGAAGTGTGAGTTTTATACTTCAGAAAATTTCATATGTTAGAAAATAATTTTACTCTTCCATTAAATACGTTTAGAAAACAAAAGCAATTCATCATTTGTACAGATGACATTTGAAACTTACCTTTGTATCTTGATCACTAGCATACAAAGGATCGTCTGAGGAATTTTCCAAACTGTCAGACTGATCAGCAAAAGTTGTTCGAGAGTTTTGCTGTTGACGAGGAGGTTCGGTTGTTGAAGGCTTCGCTTGACGTTGATCTTGTTCCGAAAATTGCGTTCTCAAATTCTGATTATCATTCAAAATTTCCACATTTCTTGTATTTTCTTTGGATTCCTCATTACCAAAATGCTGAATATTAGAAACAGGTTCTTTGTCAAAGACTTGAGGCTTAGGTGGAGGCTGGGAATTGTCACTTGTGGCAGTAGCAGACGTCCTGCGACTGGAGCTGAATATTTCGTCATCGATTTCGATTACTTTTTCTTCTGGAGTATTTTCACCTAAAAAGATGGAAGTTGCAATGACTTTCAGCAGAAATCAAATTTTTCTGTTTTAATACATCTTTAAATGTTACACTGATTAAACTGTTTGTAATGAAAAAACATTGAGATAATGATGAAAGTTATTTGGAGCTTTATATTTAAGAGAATTGCATAAAACAAAATTTCATTTACTAAATTTCTGCATCATGCCAATTAAAAATTTGACAATCATGAAAATAAAAACTGAACAAACAGAATTTTAGAAAGTGCTGAATATGATTAGCATAACTGCTCAGAAACTAATAAATGTTTGAAAAAGCAAGTGTTACTGCACTGACTAGAATAGTTTCATTTGAAATAAGATTATGAAAAGCAAAACATTAAGAATGGTGTCGCCCCAATGTGGAGATTTAATTCCGCCAAGGATCGAACTCGTGCAGCTCCGTAACAAATCCCCTGGATAAAAAGTGATCACAAATGTTTAGTGGCTCTTACTGTTTTATTAAGATATCACTACACTCTTGCTAATGATACCGAATGCTTGGTTGGAAATTTGAGAAATTATTAAAGCATTTTCTCAAAAGAATAATACTTTATTATTATAAAAGTTATGCAATGGTATTAAGGGAGATTCTTTAGAGCATTTTATATTGTCAAAATAGATTAAAAATGTCTATTGATATTATGGAAGAAACTAGGCGAAAAAGTTTGAAAATTTTGATTTCCAATTATTGAGTTCTTAGACCTGAAATATGATTTAACTTTGGGAAAAAGTACCTGGCAGACAATTGGCATTTCTTGGCCAATCACACGTTCCTAGTTCCAAACTGAAATGAAGACCTCCAGTACATTTTTCGTGAAGAGCATCTCCGAAGACGCAAACGTAATACTTGGAGCAATCTTTGAAATCCCTGTAGTACCCAAATTGCTCGGGACATTTGAAATCTTCGGCCGAGGAGAAGCAGGTCAGAAGAGCTGAAAAAATAAAGAATATTAGAAACACACATACTTATTTAGTATATTAAGAGGATTGACTTTTTTTGAACATATAAGAATTGATGAAATTTTTTAAGCAAAAACAATATACTATTAATAGGGTTTAAATATTTCAGAAATTCACAATTTTCTCTGGGCTAGTTTTTGGACCGAAAATGCAAACCTCAAACTAAATTGCATTAATTAATGAAGTTTGATGATAAAAAAGCAACAAAATTTTTAAATGTTACCCATTTCACTGACATTATGCTATATAAAATTGAGACGATTTCTTGAATTATTTGCCTCAAATTAATAATTACGATATTAGAAATTAGCTCCATAATGTTCATTTGTGTTAGAATTGCTGCCATAAGATATTACAAAAATACCTCATTCTACCATTTTGTAAATTTGTCCAACTTAATCATTTTAATTTATAAATAATTGCGAAAAAAATTGAATTCAATTTTTCATCAGTAGTCACCGAGTTAATTTTCATTATAAAAAGGAATTAGAAAATGATAATCGCAGTCATTTCTTAATCTCAATATTACATCTAAATGTTAAAGTATCTAAAATAAGGGTCTGTGGGAGTTTTAGAATATTAGACTCCAGCAATTCTTTGCTACAGCTATTTAAACGATTTATTTGCAACCCCTTTTCAAGTGAAAAATATTTCAACATTTGTCTTTATTTAATCTGTTAAGATCCCAAAATTTTAAAAACAAAACTACATATTAATGTATCGTAAAAAGAAAAAAAAAATTCGGAATGTAATGGCATGAAAAACATTTTAAATAATTAAAAAATAAGTGAAGCGAATAAAGCAAAAAAAGTTGCTATTGTTTTCCAAGACACCATGTTCCTATAGTTTTAGAAATCAATTTTGTTCGAAACTATAAAAGGTATAAGTGCAGTTTTTGTTAAAAAGTACATTTATAGTGAAAATCATCGTATAAGTGGATTTTACTTAAACCGTAAAAAGACAGACGTAGTATCTCTCTATATAAATTTACAAATAATCATTAGAAGGTTTTTAAGAATTCTAGAGGAAATTCTAAAGCAGTGAATCCACAGCAAATTGGAAGGGTCAAAGAAATAATATAATAATATTATATAATAATATTCAAATTAGGGAATATTTATGCATCAAAAAATATTCAAGAGAAATAACTATAAAAATAAACTTTATGTTTGATAATTTAAGCCGAACTGAGATCATACTCTAAATATGAAATTATTTTACGTACTAATGTCGAAAAAAAAGGGGGGGGATTAAATTAACTTTTGAAAAAATTCCAATTAACATTTCATAATTAAGATTTCATACTTTAAATTTCAAAATATTCTAGAATAAATGTAGTTAGAAGGTCCATCTGCAGATTACAAAATGGACCTTTAAATTCAAAATAAAGTTACTTTGGGCATTGAGCTGACGAGGCAAGTTTTAATCACAAGCAAGATGACAGAAGAATTAAATTGTTACTCTGACAGCAAAAGAAATATTAACTGCCATTTTCCCAGTGAAACTGTCAGGTCACGAGTTACAGCATCCTGTGGGATATATCGTTGCATTTTAATAAAATACGAGCTCGTAAGATGAATCTGTTTTGGTAACTGCTCGCATTCAGGGAAATTAACCTCATAAGAGGGAGGGGAGAGTACAAAGGAGTCAATTTATAAACGTTTCTATAATAACAGCAAAATAAGTTTTAATACAAATTCCACGGATTATAAAATATTAGATTAATGATATGGATATTCATTGCATATGCATAATGCGATGTTGATATGCATTATTAAATATAATTATTTAACAAATCGGAATATTATCCATTTAACTAGTTATACTCTATTTGGCAAGTCATATAAAATAATTTTAATGTATATTAGTTTATAAGGAAGTACCAAAATTCAAGCACTCAATGCTTTTATTTGTAAATAAGAAAGTCATTGACTAGTAACTATAGTAAATCAATCGTAAATTTTACATTTTTACTATTCACCTTTGAGAACCGGCTAGTCAGGAGGCATTGATGCCCGACATAAAATATCGAATTGAATATTTTAGTACCTTGGCCTCTTAATAAACTTCCTCGGTAAATATTTTTAAGCTCCCCATTTTGATCATAATATGAATTATACATATACAATATATTGTACATTTATATACTATTTTGTATACTATGTAATTTTCTCTCAGTTCTCATAAAATGTGAGCTTTAAATTCAAGCGGAAATGATTAAAATTCAATTTATACAAAGCATATTTAAAAAAATATATGAGCTTAGAAAATTGAATCGCTCTATATTGAAGTCTTATATGCGCTACAGTGCTATTTTTATAATTTATACAATAGCTAATAAAATTGATTAATCGCAAAACCCAATCTTTAATTTTACTTTAAAAAAAGATTTAAATGATATAGATAATATTTTATTTTGTTCAAACCAACAAATATACTTCCGAAAAGTAAAATGACTCTAAGGAATCAATCTATGAAAATTTGACAATTCAACTTTTAAATAAAATAAACGGTTTTATCTTTTGCTAATATTCTCCCACAATTGAATTAATGAGATTTATCCTAAACTTTAATTCTGGTTTAAAAAAAGAAGGGGTGGTAGGGGTGAAAATACTAAATATATTTAAAACAATATTTGGAATGACCTAATCTATGTCTCCAACTTAGAGGTTTATTTATGCATCTAAACATACAAAAGTAGTCTAACTTAGGAAAGACATTAGTTCTAAGAAGGCTATTTAGAAAGAAAAAAGCATAGACAAAATAATAAGCTTTTTCCCCTTTCACTTCCTTTTCAAATTCAAAAATTCTGCATACAAACTAATGATTAAATTGAACATTCATATCAAATTACTAAAGCTTTAAAATAACTTAAAATCTTCAGACTAAAAATTTAAGACTAATTTAATAATCAGCAAAGACAGATAATTTCACATCCAGAGCTCTAAAGCTCAAATCCCAATTTGGTCTTACAAAGACTAGTGATTTCAGGCCAATTGGCGATCATTTCCAAAGAGCCAAACTGTCGCTGTAAATAGTCGTTACATGTGAAAGACTTTGTCAGCTGTCATTCATTTGACATGTCTTTATTTGAAACCGTGCCTTAAAGAGACAGTTATAGCCGGAGATTTGCAATCATTTCCTGTTCCGGCGCCAAGAAACATATAGGTCAATTTAAATCGTTAAGTCTTTTAGATGGCACAAGATGATAGCCTAGGGAAAACAACAATCTACATCCGATTAGAAGTAGATCAACAAGCATTAGTAAGAAACGTAGGTTTGATTTTAAATGATCATTGAAAGCTATTTTAGCATTCAATTTATTCGGATGAATCCATTTAAGATTGGATAACAAAAATATTACGAAAATAAGAAAAACATGTTTCACTTGTGAATATGAAATGTTTCATTAAAGGAATGATATGAAAAGTTTAATATTATTCAAAGTAAATAACGTAAAATGAAGCCATATGGTAAACTTGAGTTCCCAATCATGGTAACTAACCCTTTGAAGGCTAATTAAAGAAATAAAATCAAATTCGATTCACTAAAATTAATTGCATGAACTTTAATTAAAAAAATCTTCAGAAAAAACACCAGTAATGTCTTGATGGTTATTTCTTCAATTCGATTTTCAGCTGCAATTAAGTATTTCGAAAAGATTTTCTAGAAATACTAAAAAATATTTAGATTCTGCAGTTATAAGTAATGCATCAATATTTAGAAAATCATAAAACTACTTAATGGAATGCAATTAAGAAAGTCTGAATATTGGCTCTGGAAATAACTTGTACAGATAAGACCTTGCATATCACATCCTTAGAAAGCTTGTCACACTTTATTGATGACACCAAATATTTATTTAAATGATTCACATTGCTCTCGGTTTTTGACCACAAATTATGTAGTGTAAATATATTAAATATATTTTAAATGAAAATCCTGTTTGCACTATATTAATACATTCAGAAACAAAATCAACGTTTTCTTCAGACTTTATTAATATTTTCTCTAAATTCATAACTAATTCAGAAAAGAATTTACGGACCATTAGAGAAAAAAAAATTTGAATTCCTTTTATTATACAAGCTCAAGTATCCTAATTTAAAATGAAATAAAATTTGGATCTAGCAGAAAAAAAAGTGTCTCAGTTCAAGGTAAAACAAATGGGCATTTAGATTTTAAATGATGCGACTGTTAATTTCGACTGAACACAAAGTAAAAGTAGTCAAATCAAACCTAAATATTGATTGTATTTGATACGATTCATACGAAATACTATAATACTTACTATTAAATTAATAAAAATTAAGGAATTCAAGTTATTTGTTTAGAACAATTGATTTTTACACTCTAAAAAAAATCGAATAAAAGGAATCTATTACCAGCGTAAAAAGAATACTTCTTGGATTTTTCCAGATCCATATTATCGGAATATGTAATCAATCTTCAGAGAAAAACAAACCAATAATTCGATTGAAATATTTTTAATTAGATTGACAAAAGCGTTATGAAATTCTGTTAATTATTTTCTTGACGATTGTTTTTTTTAATCTGCTAAAAATCGATCACTGAAGATATCTATTAACAGCTTAAAAAAAATAACTGCCTAGATTTTTCTCAGATCCACAAAATACAATAAATCTTCAGTAAAAAAGCAGGGTAATAATTCAGTTGATACATTTTTCATTTGCATCTTCAATATTCCTACTGGTTTATGAGAAAAAAAAAAGCAAAGAGCCACTGAACTGAAAAGTCATTTGCAAGCCATTTTCCTTTAAAAAAAATAAAAAGTTGAGAGTGGAAATGGGTCATTTAAAGAAGAATAACTTTCTCTCATTTGACTTTCATCTATTCTTCTTGAGAATTCCGTATGTTGAGAAAGTTCTCTAGACGTCTTCTGAAAAAGCCAAACAGCTCCAATGACCTCTGGCCTCTCGCAAAGTTTCTCCCAAGTAACGGAAGGTTAAAAAGAATACGACAAAAGATGGAAAGGGAATGTTTGACAATGCGAGTGAAGTGTCGTGATAATGCCGGTCACGATTATCTTAAGGAGATAACATTGTCTTCCGTTGGATTCATCCCAGAGCTGTAATTACTTTTTGCCTCTCTTCAGAACACTTCGTAAAAATGTGATGCAATTGAAATGATGAGGCCAAGAGAGAAGTGGTACCTGTCTTTAACTCATTGTTTCTGAGTTTCCCATTTCAATAAGATTTTTTGGGAATTCATATAATAATCCTAAGGATGTTGGTCAATGCTAGGAATGATAGTGGTAACAAATATGTGGGTTAAAATGTTAAGAATTTCGCACTTTCGCTTGCATTTGAAGGGTAGTTATTTACATTTTTCCCAAAAGTAATGTTAATTATATAACTTAAAAGAATTTCAAGACGTGAAATCAAAAGAGATGTGCATTTTTTGTGACTGGTCGAAAAAAACATGCCTTTAAATATTTTGATAATTCTTTTGTGAATCTTTTTGAGCAATAAAAAATTACAATCATTATACTTACAATTTAGAACAATTAAAGAAGCAAATTGTTTTCAGTATTAATGCCAAAGAAAGTTCTAGAAACTACATATCATTTTAAAACTCAAATTATTAAAGTTTCAATGAAATGATATATCGCACTTTATAAATAGCTGTTTGAAAACATCTGTTTGACACCAATCCTTAAATTTTCACACATGGCGTTAGTTCATATTTATTAATACATACGTGTGTTTTCAGTTTCCCAAACTAATAATAAATGACTAATTTTTCTGCTTTAAAATTAAAACAAGGTATGTAAAGGAAATCGAATCAATCTGAGGAAGTAAGTAGAAATTTAAAATTAATAAAAATACAAATAAATTGAAAGTAATTTAAGTTTTGAAAGTAAACAGAATTTTACAATAAATTCACTCCTACTGGAGAGGAACTCCCCAGATTTGAGGGGGAGAATGTTCTGCCATGGTAATTGGTTGAATTTTGCTCCCAGAATGGATACAGATGTGCTATGGATCAGTTACCTCCTATAGGTAATGGAATGTGCTTTCCATTGGAAAGGCTCTAGCATAACCGTTGATGGGCTTTGGACCCAATTTAAGTGTTCATTAATACTGTTGCGGGAATCCAATTATTTAAATTTTATCCAAATATCTTTAAAAGGAGTGGAATAGAATTGTGCAGTTATAATAAACGCAAAAGGATTTGTTCCCTTATTCGAAGAGTTTTGTGGAATGAAGATCATTATGAGTGCAGTGGAAGCAATGGGACGTATGTTTTTGGGTGTATATATTTAATGATCATATTTCACCCCCAAATCAAACTAAAAAAAACGAAGATATTAATACGCGCACTTTTTACCTGAACAGCATTATAATTATCTTTGCAAAGCACTATGGAATCTGTACTAAACAGGCATCGCCATCTTTGAAGAGAAGATACAGTAATGCAACATCTAGAGAAGAAATTGACTCTTGGACCTTCAATTATCTAATTGTTCAAATCCATAAGAAACTGAACATCTTGACAACAGTATGTAAACAAGCAATTTTAAAGAGAATAAAACAATATTAACAAAATTTTCAATCTGAAAAGAATCTGCAGAATCAACAAGCATTGATAACTAAAAATTTTACTTGCTACTGCCTTGGATTATCTAAAGGACGATGCAATTTTCAATATATCCTCTTTTCAAAATATCAATGGTTGAATACCCTGCATATTAGCGATACATTAACCTGAATTTTTAAATTCAAAAGCATGCTTTTATTACCTACGTTGATGAAAAAATGCAACCAACTGCCAGCAGGCAATGATTTTTTACAAATCGAAAACACGGGTAACAATTCCATCATTACAAGAAACTGCTTGAGCAGAATAACTTTCATCCCAAACAATTGGTAATTTAGTAAATGTTCGCGCTCAACGATGCTTCTCAAAAGATCTAATGCATTATGCATTAATGCAATATCTTTCACCATCACTGTGGGGTTTTCCTATTTGACACAGTTATTAGTACCAAGATTGAAGATGTGTTGGATACCATCAAAACACGAGATCCAACTGGTTGGACTTGAAATTCATTCTATTCGAATTGGCGTAACATTATTGGCTTTTCTGTATCCGTGGGTGGTAGGTTTCAGAAGATGAATGCATTTTTCCTTTCAGTGCTCAGGATGTATAGCTTCTCCAAAACGTTTAAATGCAAAAGTAATACTTGTTTCAATTGTACAATTATTAACCTTGTATTTAATTTGAATGATTTAAGATCGTATATCCTCTTCAATTCACACGTCAAAATCAAAGTGAAATTTAATTTAAATTAAAAATTGCATTTTAAATATATTTCTCTTGAGTTAGTTCTATCCATTTCATTACAGAAAGGAAAATTATGTTATATTGGCCAAAAAAATATTAATTCTAGTTTTATGATATGAATGTGTCAAATATAATACAGAAATGATATTGTTGCATTTACACATAAAATGGAAGCCATGCCCATTTTTACTTTCTCATATACGAAGAGAAAATATAGGAAACGGGGAAAAAAAATTGCGAACTCCAGAACGGGGAAACTCCAGATTTTAACTAATTTCTATATTTCAGATTTCTATAAATATGAACAAAATGAATTCTGTAAACATGACAATCCAATTTCAATTAAACTAGATGGATAAAATCTGGCATAAAACTAATCTAAATAGACTTCTACCCAAATTTCACAGGAAGCCATTTAAGGGAAATCATGTCTGAATGAATGAATTAACACGGTAACTATAAAACGAAGAGAGCTATATGGATAAAATTTAGAGCACATATTTAACATATTGAGTAAATGTATCGCAATTGAAACCAATTCAATCTAGATAGTATATTGTTATGCACTTTAGCAAACGTAACTCAAAAGCTTAGACATGAAATTTGATACATGATGCAGAGAACTATAATTTCAATCTCAAATTTGATTTTAAGTTAAGGGAGAAACGTCCAAAATGAATACATATTCGATTTGCTGATAATTTTGTATTTATCACATCACATGAATTAATTTCCAACAAAATCTACAAGAATTGCACTCTTTCGCAATTCTAGTTCGCCAATGATCTAAGATAATTAATGCATAAAACATTTATTAGAGAGTATGCCAGAAAGGTTTTTGGGGGGAGGGATACTCAGAATGGTTTTGGCCATACTTTGACATTGTCCACATTTAGATTTGATAAATATGCGATTAACAAACAAAACAGATATTTGGCAAAAATTTCTCCCTGCCTATATGCATTTTATTTATAAAAACTTATGTCAAGTCTGCTTAGTCAATCCGATGGATACAACATTCACTTTCTAATTTTGTTTATTTGCATCACTTTCAAAAATTGCACATTAGCCAAAACTTGCATTGATTTTTAGGAATTATAATAAGTCGTTAATTATTTTTGGGCATTCACTAAAATCAAAGTACTAAACGGATATCTTTATAATTGCAGATGTATAATTCAGACATCTTATTACTTCACGGAATGCAAGAGTTTAAAAGGAACATTTATTAACCTAAATTTTTAACTTAACCTACAAATTTTTCTACATTTAAATCGGTTAAATAAGTGGTCATTGTTATTCACACTAAGCAAATGACTATCTGATATTCAATTATAAGGGGAATTTCATGTAAAAAACAAAATTAAACATGTTTTGAGAACTACAAAATACATAAATACTTGATTAAAATTTGAACTATTTGCCTTGGAATCATTACTTTTGAAATCAACAAATCAAATTTATATTTTTATTCCCTTCGTGTTTTGTTTAGATTAATGTTGATTTCCCATGAAGTTACATTAAGCTAGATAGGATGTATAAATTCCATTTTATACCCAATAAGAATTCGCATTTGAAAATAATTTCATTATTTCGGGTACACATGCATGAACTCGATAAAACTTCGATTTGGAAACGTAAATAATTTGAGTGGGAATGAGAATAAAGAATTTGTGCAGCTTCTGTTATCTAGTTTATTTAATTAAAAAAATGCCTTGAATTTTAAACGCTTTTTGATCGAATTATCATCAAATTATATGGCTTAATTGAAAGTAAAAACGTAAATGCTTGTTTTATAAAACCAGAAATAAAGTTAATACTGTAATATTTATCGTTTTGAAAGGCACATAAGTGAAATATGAATAAAACAAAATACACTTTATGTTATTATTTTGTATCCTTTACAGCTCTTTAATACTTATAAAGTTAATATACAGTCATGTTAACCCGACAATACAATATGTAGCCATTTGATTATACGTTTGATTTTATAAGCTTCAGATGATCCTTTCAAAGGTCGAAAATAAGCATTTAGAAATCCTTTTCTAAATGTGATTAGTTTGAAAAACTTCAATATATGACAAGAATGGTATTAGAATCATTTTAACTAGAAACTTGAGAAAATACTAAAATGTCGGAATAATTCTACTATTATAAATGCTATTAAAATATTTTCACTGTGAAAAATAAATTGGCAAAAAGGAGCTTAATTTTTAGTATAGAATTTTTATGTGATTTATATTACTGGAATATTGTTTAATTTATAAAGTAGTCAATTGACACATTTTTTTTTAAATTTCAAAAAACACCTGAAATTTTAAAAAATAATTTTGCTAAATTATATGAAGCTATTTAAAATAAATGTATTCTTTTCGTAAAAAATAAAAGTCATGTATTCAAAGATCATAAAGATGGTTATTCGATTGTAGGATGATAAATCATGAATTTTGGTCCCAAAGAATTTAATACTCATTTCACGTTTGTTACTTATTTATCAAATCAAGCACGATGGACGTAACAATTTAGGAACCACAAAGTAATCTTGGCACATACTTACTACACCAAGATTACTTCTAGAGAAAATTATGTAATGAACCTTAAAGATAACGAGGACTCAATGACTCGCTTGCTGCTACTCGTCACGCAGATGGAGTGGAAAGATCTTGTCAAATATTCTTGGTCAATCTCGTTTTGTTCAGAAAATTTTGGATTACTCAACTAATGTCATGAATGCGCAACTTACTTAGATAACTTAATCTATTTTATCTGTGGAACATTAAATTTATTGCTATTGATTTAAATAAAGTATTTATCTCCCTAATTCTTTGCCGATAAAGAAATTTAATTCTTTAGAAGTAAAAGCATTTACTAAAAAAGTAATTTTCAGATTTCTTGGTGAAAACACCGAGATGGTAATATTGTAGGTTCGATTCCATCCAGCTATTTTTATATAATGCATTTAGCAAAATTTAAAAATGTATTTTATCATCTACTTGTTTACAATATTTGGCCAATATTCTAAATCTAATTCATAGAATTTTATGAAAATACAAGATACGGGTTATATCTATAAAATTTGGAGGAAAAGTATGTTAGCTGATTTCTAATATTAAATATTCATAAAGTGTAAATTTGCTTATTTTCTTTGATTAAAAGATTATACTATGAAAGTTGACTTTACAATTAAATAGTTAAGAATGTAAAAAAATCTATTGCATCAGTAGTAGAAAATGTTGGAAAAATTAGAATTTAAGATAAAATTATTTGGAAATGAAACAAATTGATTTATCTGAAAAGTGTAGTAAAAATGTATAAAATTAATGTAATGTAAAAAATGTATAAACAATTTTTAAAAAAGAAATTGCTATGATGTCATTCATATCACATATTCTAAATCTAAACAATGAACTTTTGTACATTTACTAGTCAAACATATATTCATTTGAATTCAATAATCTGAACTCTAGTTATCTATGTCACCAATTATCCGGAACGCTCAGATGGGGAAAATCGAAATCACTGCCAAAATCTTTCCGAACGAAAACAAGTCAAGCCAGAAAAATTATCGACTTTGACTGATATTGAAGGAATACAGCTATTTGTGACCAGTAAAAAATGAATTAATATTTTTTTTGTTGGTTTGAAATGTCTTTTCTACCGGGAAATATCATGCATCACTTTATCATTAATATGCAATATATGTAGTTTATACATTGATATGCAAAATATTTTCCGTTAAAGAGACGATGGTTAAAAGGAATAAACACATCTTTCGATTTAATTATTTTTGGTTGTATACTACAGCTATGCTAGCAACGTTTTAAATACATAATGCATGAGGATAGTATTTTTGCAGTCTTAAAAACCATGTTTAAAAAAATTATTTTTTTAATGAGTTTCTCACTGAACATTTCAATTCAGGTCATATGAGGGAATAACTAGAAATTTGGCTCTAGTTATCTAGTTAAAATTCATTTTAACTAGATCTTTTTCTATTATTTTGTTTGTTGCATTATCTTTATAGCAAGAAATATACATAAAACACTATAGCTCATATATGGCAATTCAACAACATCAATAATGTCATTTATGCATTTTAAATTTATTTGCATCATAAGTTAATTTTAAAAATTTATTTGCATTTGTTTCTGGTTTTCGTTATCAAAGCACTGATGTGTGCGAAATATTTCTAGCCATTAATAAGACGCAGATATGCGAGGAATGTTTTACGGTATGATCAAAGTG
The DNA here is from genome assembly GCA_026543055.1 of Argiope trifasciata. Classification (NCBI taxonomy): domain Eukaryota; kingdom Metazoa; phylum Arthropoda; class Arachnida; order Araneae; family Araneidae; genus Argiope; species Argiope trifasciata. The sequence goes on along the minus strand of JAPMOQ010005397.1, from coordinate 659,238 downwards.
CAGATATGCTTTTTCTGAATATGAACATAATACCTCAGCAGTAGTCAGATTGCATACATTTGGTGGAAAATATTGATTGCGAGACGAGATTAAATTATCAGCTTATTCCAAGATGATTTCAGAAGGCTTATAAAAATATTTCTGAATTGGCTTGATTCGATTCTTTCGAATAGTTACATTATTTTCGAAACTATTAATAAAGTATTTCACATCTTCAAACAAAAATTGGAAGAAATAGAGCAAAATATAAATACTTACAATTAGCATCAAGATTTATTGGCCAACATTTAACATAAAATGAAACTTCATTACAAAACGGTTATCTTAGAGATTGTTATCTATTTTATCTTAGAGAAAAATCCATTTTATCAGCTTGATAATCGTGTAGTTTTATGTATAGATCATTTTAAATACAATTATATAAAATTTTAAAATTTAATTTCTCAAATTATTTTCAAGGTGCAAGTTCACTGAGTTAAATAAATTTGTGTCTGCCATTGTCTCTTTATCATTTTGAAATCTCTTATAACAAACAAAACTGACAAATGTCTTACTTTTTTAATGTTGAAGATGTCAATTTTTGTATCAATGATTCTTTCAAATTTAAACTGTCATTTTATGATGAGGACGGTATTTTGGCAAGTACATTTTCTTAAGATTTTTATGCTACTACTATCTAAGAATTTTGGTTCAGCAGATTTAATTGCGCCAAAAATATAAACACTTAAATTGATTGAAATAGGACCTCGAATTTGAAGTTTTGAAGCAGAGATCTCACTATTAAATAGAAATTTTCCAAAAAATATCAAAGGCATTTTGACCAAAAAATATCAACGCCACAAAAACTTAAACTTTCTAGGATTGAAAGTACGATGATGTAAGTAGTATTATTCAAATAAAATTTGAAGTCTTGATGGCAAGTCAATTGTCAGTAGGAAGCAATCGAAATGTTTATTAAACATCCGAAGATCCAATTCTTTAAATATTTAAGTTCAAGTAAAAAGCTGACGTTACTTAAAAAGCACAGATAGGAATTAAGTCAATTCTCTTGATAGCCTTGCATAATTCACATATTATTAAGCATTCAAGGATAGTTAGAGAAGTAAACAGTCTCCATTAACGAGATACCAGTATCTGTAATTGCGCATTATAGAGGGCGTTAGCAAAAATGTCTTCAAATGTTTTGTCAAGGATAAAATTAGCATGAAAATGAACTCGCAGAGAATAGATTCAATTCATACAGAAGAGAGAAAGCGCACTTGAAATAGTAATAGAGTAACATCACTGGTTCTTTTGTTTTTGAAATGAAAAACGCAACGCCGGTCAGGAAATCGTATAAAAACCTGAGGGATATTTATGCAAGGTCAAGGAATATAAAAGAGATGTTGAGAGTTCATGGAATATAATTATTGAAATCTTATTAATCCGGCTATTGCAGAGAGATAGAAGAAGCTTACTTTATATTTTCAAAACTTTTTTCGAAATATTTTCCAGTTTTGTTAAAATTTACGATTATCTCTTATGCGATACAAAAAATATTTTTATCACGTCTTATAACTGCTGTTTTACTACAAATTTGCCACCCTTTGTCATCTAGATACACGCGAAACACATATTGGAAAAATGTTAAGTGTTGTAACGGCAATGCCACGAAATTTACACTTTTTGAATATACCTATTAAAGTATTCGTTTGGTTCAATTGGTTAATCATTGTCTTCAATCTTTCTAATCAATATATATTTGTTTATATTTAAATGTTTACGTAAAAATTTACAAAGAAAAGCATATTTAAAATATTTTTTTAAAGAAACCCATGTTTCTTAACTGTTAGTGAAGCAATCTGGAATATAATCGATTATAAAAATTTAAAAATAAAAAATTATGCATGCGATGTGTATTACAATTTTACTCCTAGAAACTTCCCCCAATCCTAAATTGAGCATTAATTTATACCTATAAAGTTTGTTTCACACGCTGGAAAACAAGTAGAACGTAAGAAAGTTTCGTCTGGGTCACCATTGTAGGTAGCTAGTCAGACAAGGCAAGTCTGAGCTAACTTTATTTACAATCGGCATTTGCATACATAACAGATCAGATAATTAAAAATAATGAAAAGTATAACACAAGAAATATAAGAAATACAATTTTTTTTTTTAATATACGATCAAAAAGGGCGACAAGAATACTATGCATCAAAAGTAGCTATAAGAATGCTGTCATCCACAAGTTTAAAAAGAATCTTTCTATAAGTCTAAAAATAAAATGCCTTTTACGAACATTTCTTGAGCAATTCTGTCATTTTTCAGCTGACGAGGCATTTATTCAAAACAAGAATTTTTTTAGAATTGTATTGATGCAATTAGCTTTTCCTTGTAATTCTATCAATGCCGGAATCTGTCAATGGTTGATTAACATTGCAGACAATTCCTTTACTCAAGATTAACGATAGATTTTTAATGCTTTCAGTCGCAAAGCGTATTCTCTGGAAAAAAAAAAACCGATTAAATTTTTAAACCTCGAATTCTGTACATAAAAACTGTTTTTGAACCGATTCACATGAGTAGGTTGAAATTCCCTCAATTCAAAAGTGGCGGCGAGCGGTACACTAAATTCCCATTACTTCTCTTTCTCTCATAAAGAAGGTAATGTCCTTGGATTGGAATCTCAAGGTTGCCTTTACGGAAGTCCGTTATTTCACCTTGGGCAATTTTATAAATAAAAATTTGGCAAACTGATATCCATTTAAGTACCTTCATGCATCTTGTTTTGCTCCGCTTTCTCAATTTATTGTAGCTTTACAGACAATTGTGGCTTTTTTTCGAGGGAGGGCTGAATGAGGCATTGTGCAATACACATTTGTCTTTGTTTGTCATCTTATGGGGTTTTTGAATGGTTGAAGGATATCGACAACTGCTTTGTTTCTGTAGAGCCATAACGTTTTGAGTTAGTGTTAATTTGAAGCAACGAAAGCTGTCGAATAGCTCTGTAGTTAACAAGAAGTCATTTATCATAATAAAACTAACAGTTGTTCATAATTTACATTATTTGTTATATTTATGATTCTGAAAACACACACAAAAAGTTAAATTATAGGATTTTTTTAAATGACTAAATTCAGAATTTTAAAACTACAGGTATCTCAACAAGATTCACATCCACTGACAAGTAAAATTAAACAAATATATTAACTCCACAATAAATCATACAGCCGTTCGGCTGAACGTTATTATTTATAAGATTCTTTTACTGTTGCAAAAGGCAACAATAAGCATTTATCAAAAAGTATTAAAAGTTTTTCAAATATTTATGGAAAAGTTCGATGTATGCCAATACCGATAATTGAATAAGATTTGAACAGAAGATTTTAAAATACCAATACATCTGGTAGAACTATTTGTATATTATCAAAAATGCTATCTGTTTTTTCTTTTGCATTGTAAATTTATATGTCATTTATTCTAGAGTTAGGCGAATGAGGCAAATTATCCAAACAGTACAAATAAAGTGCCGATATATTAAACAAATGAAACTCTTGGCAAGAACACAAGGTTTTATAGAAAAAAAAATCAACTTGAGTAACTCCCATCCCTCATTTTATTATTCATTAAATTAAATCATAAAATTTAATGGATGAAATGAACTTCGAAACAATAAAACAAGGTCTTTCGAATGTTTTTCGATAATTTTTCGTTTGCTAATATGGTATGACGAAATTTAAATTTAGTTAGTTTATTTTAATTAGGAGATGTGCCTGTCCAACAGATCTGAAGATACGTTTCAGATCTGATTAAAATGTCACTTGACTTTGCTTGAGAGAAAGCGAGACAATTTTTTTTCTCGCTAACTTTTGTTTATTGAAAAAATCTCACTGCAATTAATGTTCACGAACATTCCAATCAAAACTAATTTCTAAAATAGAACTTAAATAGTGACTCCCTTGTAAAAAGAAATGCATTGCAAAATATGAAAATAAAAATACCGAAAGAAAGTATCAGCAATAATTTAACTGGCCTTGAAGTAAAACCCCAAATCTCGGTCTTATTGATCTTTTCTAAAATCTAGATTAAAAATTAAATAGTAATATGACCATGAATTTCCCAATCATTATGCATGTCAGTCATATTCCCAATCACTATTCATGGCAAGTCAATTTGCCCATTTAAAAATATGGCCGGTTCCCTTGAGGCCAAAACTGTTGAAATTTGCACTTTCAATAATGAGGCATTCCAAATCGTTGGAGAGTTTTCTCTCAGAGTAGCAGAAGGTGGTGGACAATTATAAACACCGATTGTATTAATTCTTGTGTAACAGAACATTACAAATTAATGATATGAAATATTTCGAGCTTGGTTGAATGTAGTTTTGAAAAGTTACCTCTTACGTTTTAACAATTGGGATTTGTATATTTAATACAGATCTACAATTTAAATTTTAAAATTACAAGCCAAATTTCATTCGTTCATTTCGAGCTATAATGTTCTTTGTTAGTTTTGTTGTACATGTATATTTCGGAAGTTCAAAACATGAACGCATCAACAATGAGATCATCCTCCACCCGCCTTTTTTTAACGACTGCACCTTTTAAGCATGGTTTATATACATAAAAAGGTAAAATATAATTACGCTTTTTTATTATCGTTGAATTTCATTCCCCCCCTAAATTTTGTGAGTAAAGACAAAAAAAAAAAAACTCAAAGTGGGCTGGATAATATTTAAAGAAAAGAGTCGAACTTAATATTGAAACAACTGGGCATCATTTTAATGCTTGAATTGATAATTAGATCTGACTAGGCACTTATCACCATTTCCGTGATTACAAATGATACCAAAAATATTTTCGATTCCTCCATTAAAACCTACTTTATAAAGTTAGTCTAGTTTTTAAAAAGAGGAAAATTCTTGTTTAAGTTGCGCAATGAATCATTTTACATCAATATCCTGAGTAAATATAGCGAATTTGACAAATCTTGTATTTTCTTTAAGATAGACATTTTTTAACTATGCTGACGTGATTAAAGTGGCATTTATTAGTCAGATGTAAAATAAATCTGTTTGCATAGAATACCGTAATTTGAACTGGGTGTCCGAATCCATTTCATAATTTCTTGGCGTTGTAATATAGACTTATTTTTAAAAATCTTTTAATAAAAAATCCAATTTATTCGTGAGTTAATTACTAACTAATTTCGTGAGCAAACATGTAAAAAAAATGAAAACTTTACACGATTCTATTTGATCTATCTCATTGGCTCCAATATAATCATTTTTGGAAAGTTATTTTTGAAGGTGCTGGTCAAGAAAAGATTAAAAATATTAGGTTAAAAATTAATCAAAACACGTGTTTTCCCCAAAATGATTTCATTGCATATTAAAAAAAAATACTTTTTAAAACACAATCTAAAAACGTATTTGATTGGTTCCATTTTTATATCAGAACCATGTTTTTCTGATAATATAATTTAAAATATAAAAATATATTTTACATCAAAAATTAAAACAGTAAATATTAAAATATTAAAGTAGTTTATATTCAGCGGCTTTGCAACAATGTTTAGATCATTTTTACTGTACCTCTATCGTTATTTTTTTTATTAAAAGATTTTAAAAATAAAGATAAAGCCTATACCGTTACTATGTAATGAAATTTGGAATTGGAACCTATTTGTTGTTGGAACCTATTTTATATTATAGCATTCTACACAAACATTTCTTTTACACCTGCTGAATAATAAGTGTAAACTTGGTTCAAATAATTTTCTAGATTCATTACGAGTGAAATAAATCTTTTAAAATTATTGTAGTCAATAAAATTGATCGACTATAATTAAAAACAATAAAAGTGTGAATGATTAATAATCGCTTTTACTCTAAAAAGGACACACACTTCAGCCATATCTTTCTATTTCGTTTGAATTAAGAATCAGACGTTATAAATTGATTAACGAGTCAAAATCGGTGATTGAAGACGTTTTATAAAAAGTTATTGTTTAACTTTACTGTTTATTAACCGCTTAAATAATCAGAGAGGAAGTACGAAGCATTTTTTAGAAACATCTACTTAAAACGACAAGGGAAGATGCATTTAAAAATACAGTTGATTGTAATATAACAAGCCGAATTTTTCTCAAGCTGACAAATTTAATTATTCTAAACGATGAATTGTTATAATGAATGCCGTATTTATCAAATAAATATTCTAATTATTTAACTTCAGACACATATTAAAGCAGTGACTTCAACAAAATCGACACTTGGTTTTAAAATTGAACCAGCGCTTCCCCATCTGTCATTCAAATGGTTTACTAACTGAAATGGAAAAAGAAAATGTCAAGGTCCCGTGTTGTATGCTCAGCGGCTGATCGACAAGAAAACGTGTTGGAAACGAGGCTACCGAATGTGGAACACCGGTCTTTCCTGCTGGGTGAGAACAGCATTAAGAGTAACACACAACCGACATTCAATTTGGTCTTTTGTTTAGAAAAATGAGTCTGGCCATAATTAAAATCGTTACGAATCTTTAGCATGCGAAATATTTGGGTGAGTTTGCATAAAAACGCGATTTAGAATTTCGTTGTAATACCTAAAAAATAATTTGTAGAATGTTTTCTACAATTAAGGATGAATAAAATATTAAAAAATGGTGAAATATTTTCATTTGAAGACTTCAGTTGTCAAATTTTATTTATTCAAGAAAGTTTTGATGTACAAAGGAATTGATTTATGTAGAACTAGATCTCAAAAATAATAAAGATGGAAAAGAATACCGAAATTAAATAGTTAATAATCAACTAATTGAATTATAAATTCACAGTTTTTTATATAAACAAACATTTTATTAGAATTATTTTAAATAAGATCAATTACAAACGCATTCAGACAGACAGTCACATTTTAGTATTCGATATTCCTAACAAACTAATCAAGTCTCAGTATTTCAGTTTAACTATCTGTGTTTAACGGTAAAGAACGATTTTGTAGAAAATCGATGCCATTATAAGCAATTTTAAATATATTTTGGATTCATGCCAGAAATGTAGTAAGTCTTGTTTAGAACTAAACTCATTCACCATTTTGCATCTCAAGATTTTTTTTCTTGATTAATTTGAATATAATACCAACTGAAAATATTTCCAGCAAGGTCACACCTTTATGTTTGTTTAAAAGAAAATTTCAAGCCTTCAATTTGGAGGAAGATAGACTTCATTTAATTTAGAAAATCAAAACCTTACTATTTACTGGTTAATGAATACCGGTTTGGGTTACGTAATTTAAGAAATAGCACTAGAAGCGTTTAGTAAAGTACATTACTTTACAAATGAAGATTTTGCAATGTTCATATAAACAATACATTCAGTGAAAAATGAACATAGATTTGATGGCACAGTAAAAAATTGAATGGTTGCATTTGAAATTCAAGATCGTAGTTCCTTCCATACAAATTGGACTTTATTCGCCATGTGTTCCCATATATTGCACTGCTTTTGACAGAAAATATGTTGAGTCTGACATCTTTGTGTAATCTATTATTTTAGTGGAATTTCGTAATCAGAATAATTCATAAAATTTCATGACGCATTTAATTCTAAGTCTAAGTGATTAAGCAACATGCCAAACGCAACATTTATTCTTATTCAAGATTTTAATATAGGGAAAAAATTCAGCAATAGAGGAATTTAGAGTTCTTGTAATATCCATTTAAAACCACATTTAATATCAAGAAAAATTCTTGACTGCCATTTATTCTTAATCCCCCCCCACACACAACCACCAAAAGGAAATTTTAAACATGCGACATTTTTCAAAGGCAGAGTCAATCAATCCAGCCAGTAATTTCACCTCTTCTATCATTTTGGATTAAACATACCTAGATATAAAAGATAATCTTGAAACCAGTGATTATTTTGAAAAAACCTACAGTACTTTTCATAGTATTATGTCTTGCAAAATCAGAATTCTGAAGAGTTGGACACGCATTAATGCCTCCAAGAATGTTTAGATTCGTTACGGTTAGGTCCCAATTTTGGAAGAATATTTTTGAACTAAAGAATATTTCAGTAAAACTTTCGTATACTATTGCAAGAATTAGAAAGTTACGATTGACTAGGAATAAAACAAATGATCAAGTCAAAAATACAGCAAAACAGAAAAAAAAAAAATGAGTTGCGTCTTTCAAAGGAAAATGAAGTGACAAATATTTTTTCGCGATATTCATATTAAAAAGATTATGCTCTTATTTTTTTAAATGAAGTTCGTATCTGTTGAATGAACAGGAGAAAACCTACTTCCTAATGAATTTATATCACTCAAGCATAATAAAGCGTAAGTATTTTGGAAACTTGATTTCGCCTGTCACCGTTAAAAATGCTGAAATAGTGACAAAGGAAAACATTTAGTTGATGTTCTTGGTTAATCAAGTGTGAAAGCCAAGTTTTCTACTGAACAATGTATACTAAAAACCTTGACAAAAAGATATGAAGCTGTTGCTGCAAGATTTCAGTAGAGAAACACTCGAGATGTAATAATGGGAAAATAAAAAGTTAGAAAGTTTCCCATTGGCAATTAAAAAAGAAAAATTTGAATAAATAAAACTATTGCAGCAAAGTTAACTAGATGTATCAGGACACTTTTGTAATTAGAATAAGATGTTGGAATTTTTAAAAATATAAATGTATCAACCAGGTGGGTTTAATACGATATTGATTATAAAACATTTTATAGCAGCAACAATTTCGGAAAGGATGGCAGGAAGATATTTTAACGCTCGATATTCTCGCATTTTTGCACTGCATATTCAGATATTTAGATATATAGAACAGAACATCGTCTCATACAACATATCTGTGACTATTCTGGCCATTGAACGGGTTGGTGGGCATGTTACGGGAATTTTATTTATGTACTAAAATATTTACAGAAACAAAAATCATTTACAGAATTTAAAAGCATAGAAATGATATGAGGGAACCTTTTACAAAGATTTTCAACTCAGAAATATTATTTGACACAATAATATGCTAAGAGATAAAAAGTGATGTGTATTCAGATATATAAGGCGATTATTTTGGCGATTAATATCCTGTTTTAAAGCAACACTAGGGCTATTTCGACTCATAATTTTTAATCACTTTTAGATGACAGAGTTGGCATCCTCTTCACCAAACTTTCCCACCACACCAGCGAAAGGACATTCGTCCCAGACGGAAAGAACGGGCAACAGACCGACCCGTTTACACGGTGGTTCTTGGGTGCAATTGTTTCCGAACTTAAACTTTTTCGTTCCGAAGCCGGACCCTTAACACCAGGCCACCGCAACTCATATATAGAACGATAAATCACTAAGCTGGGTGAAACACATACAAAGATTTGATAATACCAATAAACTGAACTGAATTGATATTCACTGTAACTAAAAATTTGTCAATGGTTAAGAATGTACGCTTCATTCAAGACGAGGAAAGAATACGATTGGAAAAATTAAAAATTAAGTTTAAGTTAGGGAGGAAGAAGAAAAGTTAATTTTTAGGAAAAAAAATTAGGATGAAGTTTTAATTTTTGACTGTAAATAAGTTAATGGCAGAGAGAAAAGTTATAAAAAGCGCATAAAAATTAGAATTTCTGAATTTTACGATTTTAAAAATTACAAGATTTAAAATTAGAAAAAAATATTTTTTCAATCAAGGGAAAATTGTCTTCAGAAAGAAAATTCATTTTTACCTCAGATAATAAAACGTTTTTCTATCAGATTGATATTACAAAGTTTTGGTTTTTTTAAGAAATAACCAAACAAAATGGACAGTACATCTTTTCTCAAAACGCGATTTTTTTCGTTTATAAAAGGAAAAGAGATACTTGTAAGAAGCTGAAATATATTTGCTACAAATGAGTATAAAAAGCAGATATATTCGACTAAAACAAAGAACTGAATACATGCTCTAAACGTTTAAATAATCAAAAAGGGCAGCAAATTAAGTTTGTAAAAGTAAAGAGTTAACGATTGTAAAGTAATGCATTGTTAAACCTTTGCACTCGGAAAAGCAATGATAAATTTATTCAACTAACATCAGGACTTAACTTTTTTTCATAACAATGGACAAGTTGAATTTCACAGAAAAATTGCATCTAATCATTCGGTAGGTATTTTTTAAAAATTAAAACTTTAAAAAATAAAGAAAATGTCAAAATAATGCACTGGTTTGAATGATGAGCATGGACCATCCGAGGGCAAAGGTTTAAACTTTAAGATTTAATAGGAAGTTCAGAGAGAAAGAGGCACTGATTGTTAAACAATTCTGATGTTACAATATTCTTATTATAATGCCTAGAATTATAGTTAAAATATTGAAATCAAATTGTTCTTAGAGTTAAAGATAATGCATTTGTATTTTTAACTTTCTGAAACTTATAGTGCTGTGCTATTCATATTAGTCTCTTTAGCCATCAATATTGGGAGCCATCAATATTGGGAGTTGCGATCTTAGTAAAAATTACATATTACCTGAACAAAAGATTGCTTATTATCTGATCAAAATATTATTTGTGTTGTAAGCTAAATAATGAGCGTTATGTTCTACCAAATGTACCTTCAGTACCTGCCAAAGGGCCTGAATCTTTATCCTTCCCCTTAGCTGTACCAGTGAAGAGTTGAAGGTTAAAACAAATTTAGATGAAACCAAGAAAGTTAATAAAATATAAAGGGGAATAGAGCAAATATGAAAGATCTATTTTGATATTAGATTGTCTTACTGCTAAAAAAGCAGATGAACAAAGTTAAATGACATAAAAAATAAAGATAGTAATCTAAAATTTTATATAGTAGTATAACTTGGTGCATTTAACACACAAACAATAATGATATTAGATTTTTTTTAAAACAAATTTATGGAGGCTAACCATTTAATTAAATTTAAAAATGATTTCGAAATTAACTATACTTTTTATCTAGTTATTGCCTTTGTACAATTAATGCTTTATTGCTATACAAGGTTAACACGGATCATATTGAAGTGGATTTAAAATACAGAATTTTTAATTCTGTATTTCTATAAAAATTTAATGATATAAAATCTGCTTGTAAATTACAAATTCTAGCTTTATCATAAAACAATAAGAAATAAGAATAATTACATCTGTTTTTTTAAGGTTTGAAACTAAAACTGTTGATACGATGACTATGAAAACTCGTAAACCGATTTCAGATTTGTTTGAACGCACACAAGCATTTTGATTCAATCTCCATTAACTCAGAATCTTAGTAACAAATATACCCATTAAAACTCCATATCCTTGATCAGTAGAACTTAAATAACAGTTCAATAGTTCATGCATTAAATTCGAAATGTCATTCTATTAAAGGAAATGGTTTGTAATTAAATTCTTGATAAGAAATTGTTAATTAAAGGAAATTCGACGACTGCTAAAAAAGTCGAATGATATTCTATATGCCTCGTTAACTACAAACTTGATACCATGAAATTCAATTTCTGCTTGAAAGAATAGAGATTTAAGCATCGACGGAATCAGCAATTACATTTAAAATCGTCCGAAAAACAGATGAAGGAATTAAATGCTTATTATTTGTTTAATGCATAGATTGAATAATTTCTCGAATATAATTGTTTTCCGTGTTCCACTATTCTATTCGCGGCATTAGATTGTTATATGTACAAGATGGACATCAGATTTTCCTCGTTTTGGAGGTATAAGCTACAATTAATCAATGGAATGAAACCAAATGTCACATATATAATATGGAAAGTACGGGAATGGGAAAAACGTAACTAAAGATAGTGACAAGAGAGACTTGTGATTTTGGACCGAAAATGGGCCAATTACAAATAATGTAAAATTTCATTGATGTTCGAATGATGAAAAATATTCCCGCAAAACGGATTTAATAACAAAGTTATGAATATACTTCACATGTAGACCAAATCCTTTAAGTTCCTTCTCTTCCTTATCTATAGGTTTTTAATTTTATGTGAATGCGTGAATTCAAAAACACAATTATGTAAATATATGAAACTTTGTATGCTGTTTACTAACTAAAACTGCAGGCTATTTTCTATCAATTGAAAAAAAAATTTCCCATAGAAATCCATATTATATTTTCGATTTTCTAGCATTTGCTTATTAACACCATTGCAGCGATTATAAATTAAATTTCTCTGAAAATTGACAAAGAATGCTCATTAAAAGGATCTTACGTCACTATTGTTCGTTAATACTATGCTATTAAAAATACTCAAGTATATTTATTAAGAAATTATGAAGAAAAGTTTCGGTAATATAATAAGGGCGATGATACTCAATTCAATTTATTTCACGACCCAATTTTAAAAGTTTCTACGAAGTGGAACACATTCTTTAGATCTAAAGCATTTTTAAACTTTTCTTACGTACTTTATACAAAAAGTAACTCGTAATATAGTTTAGCTTTTAGATGTATATCAACGTTTACATAAAACTCATTTAATTCTGTACAAAAATTACTTTAAATATTTAATAGAAATTTTTAATTACAGTAAAATTTGGTTCTAGTAAGTACCATCACAAAGCAAAATGATCAATACAAGGCTATAAAAAAAGTGCTATCTGAAAATATGGATACTTTGGATGTATGAACAGCAACTGACAAAGCAATGAAAACAGATTAATTACATTTTCCAGCAATAACCTTTTGATATCCTTTAAGTAATTCAGAAATACAGAAAACTTAAATGAACTTGCCCTAGTACATTAAAGTTAATTTTTCAATGTAATTTATTTTAAAATAAAAATTCGATTCGTCCTAGGAAGGACGATACAGGCCTAAGTCGTGGCAATTAACATTTTTTGTTGTTGGAAGTGTTAATGAAAAATAAAGGCAGATTTAAATGCTTCATCACGAATTTTGATTTTATATTGATCAAATTGGGATATTACGTCAATATAAATTATTCGCTCAAATCACGAGTGTTAAAATCATGGGAATAAGACGCATTGCCGAGAGCCTCTTATAGGTATGGTGGTTCAAAAGCGTCACGGAATCGTGATTGAATTAGGCATAGTCTCATTATCGCCTTCAACGGTAAGTAAACAATGAATATACTATGATGAGGTCAGATCCTCGCTCGATAGGAAATCAACTACTCCCGATTATTCACGAATGATAATTAAGCATTCGTTATGGATTACAGTGTTTATAGTTTCCCAATTTAAATATCGCTTTATTTGGTAATTACTGCGGTTGAGCTTATGTTTCAAATACATGTAAAAAGCACAAAATGATTGAAAGTTATGGATTGTACCAATCATTTTCTACTGAAATCCTTACTTTATTAGTGAAGAATCAATTCTCTGAACTATCAAGAATCAGAATACTGAATGCTTTGCATTGAAGTAATATAGAAATAATGAAATATATAAAATATCCAGTACAAATATAGAAATGCAAATATACAATAATATTAATACACTAATAAGTAAATGAAAAATCTTAGAAAAGGTATCCTTACTTTTTATTACGATGGTGTTAATTGGACTATACCGAGTTTTCTAACTTGTGTGGTTTGATGCACTGATCTTCGGGACATGATCAAAGTCCAGGAAGATAACTAAATTTAACATTCTAGATGGGATTAAGAAAATTTGACCACGTGAATATTTTTTTTGGCTTTTTGCAACTTAACAAAAAGAAAAAAATATAATTCCTTAGAAATGGTTGATGGAGAGGCATAGCGTGTGTGTGCGAAGTTGGGTGGTTCTTTGTTCCACAAAGCCCATATACAGGATGGGATCTACATGTGCGAGAATATCCAGTTTATCCTTGCTTTTTAAATTTACAGTGGGGGAGTTCGATACGATACGTCAGGAACGTGTAATGAGTCAGGTATTATCAGTACTATACACTTTAAAATTTAGAGGTCAAGGATATTTTGGAGATTTATAAGTGGGAATACAATATTTGATAACACTGATGGATTTAACGTGCAACAGGCCCCTTTATGAGACGTTTCTTTGGTGGTATCGGGTATCGAACCTAAAATCCTAAGGATCATTGGAGAAGAATTTACCACCAGGCCACCGCGGCCCATTAAAATATTGGAATTAATGAACGCATCATTAATTTTTTAAAATCAGGAACTAAAAAAAGCTAATAAAACTTGAAATATAAATAAATACCTGAAGTTATTTTTAAAAAGACAGTTGCCTTAACAATGAATATCATTAAGATTTAATATTATGAATTAAGCAAATATTGCAATAATTCTTAAGGTTGTACAATCCTTAAAGTATGTGACAAGTCATTCATGCCTTATAACACTTAAAATACTGGTGACAAATTAAATTTGTATTCATCATTGAAAAATTATTTTATTGGTCTTTAATTGTCTTTGTTATTTTTTCGAAATGAATTATAGAAATAGTAAATTTCTAGAAATTTGCTTTCTTCCAGATAACGAATTTCAAAAACTCGAATTCAATGTAATGAATTTCCTTGATAATAAGTGAAAATTGAGAATGCCTCACATACGTTTTGTATTAGTAACTATTCGAAAATACAACATAAAGGCATAAATCCATTTTTTTTATAAAATACATTGTATATAAGATATTTTATGATTTTATATCCGCAAATATAGAATTAAAGTTCACTGACATCTTATTTAGGATACCTATATTTATGCCATTGAAGTATCGAATGCCATTAATTTGAACTGTGGCCAGATAATACTCGCATCTGGAAATTTCCATGCCATGCAAGAACATTTGGTCCTCGACTTCAAACTACTAGTTCCAAAATATCCAATTATCTTTCGGTGGAATCTAAACTCTGTTGAAGCCGAATTTTACCATGAAATAATTTGGATGGAGGGGCATTTGTAGTTAATATTAACTTTCTTTTCTACAATTAATATATTAAAGTTCCCTTAAATCGAAGGATTTCAAATAATGTGATTGAGTGGAATCCATTTTCTGCTTCATAGTATTCTTGCTGTCAAACACTCAATATAATTCAAGTCTTAATTTGTTGACAATTTTTAAGCATCCGCTGGTCACAGTCTTTGGTTATTAATGCACGACTATTATAATACTTGCGGAATGTTTTTAATAATTAAAATACTAGCCAAATAGACGCCAACTTGGATAGAGGAACATATAGAAATTTTGCAGGTCAATATTTGGTGACTTGCCGGCTGAAAAAAAGCTCAGAGACTGTACAGAAATGCGCATCTATTGGATCTATTAATAAACAGAAGACTGAAATTGGTTCTTCAACTCCTTGTTTACATGAATATCAGTCTTAAATAATGCTTTATTACTTATTTTAAATCGCAAGATATTTTTATTTTGTTCTACTTCAATTTATTGACCAATTTTTGGATTATACTAAATAAAAACTGCAAATAATAAGTCTATATTTACAGATCCTCTTGGAAGAAATCATTGACCTTCAGACATACTCTTTCATTATTTGTTTTATGCATTAAAATAACAATACGACTAAAGAGCTATTTTAAATTTGTATTGTCGCGAAAGGTTAAGCCGATACGCATGAAACAAGAATAAAAGTGATGCTAAAAAGACATCTAAGTGAAAAGGAAATCATGTCTGCATTCAAAAAGATTTTTTTTTCATTGGTTGTTCTTAACATGGCAAGAGACCTGACCTTTATTGCCATTTTATTATCGAATTGTATGTAGTTGCATTTGATTAACGATTTCGCAAGTTTCGGTTATGAAATTGCTGGTTTCTAAACTAGATTGTTTAAGGCGGCCTTAGAAATGACATGTGGTTAATCAACATTACCATTGAATAGTTATTTTTTTAATTAAAAAAACTACCATAATTAGAATGTAACTAAGATGAAATTCAACTGCTTCTATTTCGCGATTAATCTTGTATTTATATTGAAAAAGAAATAAAGGATGAAATAAATTAAATTTTAGGGATTACAAATTCAAAAATGAAACTACAATCCGCTGTAATTTGAAACATTCTAATTGAATTTTTAAGTTTAAAATATATTTATACGGAAATCGAAACGATACAAGAGTATTTTACTTAAAAATAAAGTCTTAATTGTTTTATTTGATTGTAACACGGTATTTTCTGTGAGAATCATGTGAGCTAGTACTTAAATATTTATGAAAGATAATGAAGTAAAAAAAAAAATTCTCTAACACATTCAGTATTGTAAAATAAGAACATAAGGTAAATATACTGCATAGGAGAAAATTCATTGTTACTTCACATTGGAAATATATATCTATAGAGTTAAAATTGAACGTGACGTCAATTGAAGTCCAGTTCAAAGACATCTGTAATTATTAAAAATGCTTATTTTGAAGATTAATTTTTTATTAAAACAGACAAGTGAAACAAAAGGACATGAAAAATTAAAAAGGAATTAAAAATATGAAAGATATTGTCCCAATAAAATTTTTATACGAATATGCAGCAAAGTCTAATACGTTCAATACACATTGGATTTACAAATGCAATTGTAAATCATGCTAAATATATATATAAATAATTTTTGTATAACATCAACCAAATGAATGGAATTAAATTGTTACTAATCTGGCATGTTGTAAATTTATGTAGCATCGATACTTTTGTTCTTTGGGTTAGTAGATTAAAATGTATTCCTTACTAATAGGGCTAGATTTCAGCTATGCATAATTCAACAATAAAAGGTTATTTTTTTAAAAAATAAACAAATTTACACGTTGCATTCTATTTTAATTTTTAAAATTAGAAATCCAATTGTTAGAATTTGTAATGGTGTAAAATTTTAAAATCAAAAATAATGAGTGAAAAGAAGTTTAGATGTTAATTTGTTTTCAATATTTTTCAGCTTTTTCTAAAAACTTAGATGCCGCATATTCCCATTTTAAAAGAACTTCATACTGTTCGATGCAATTCTAAATATTATTTTTCTGGGATCTTGAAAATCTCCAGATCTTATGAATTCCGGATTTTTTTTCTTTGGTATGACATTAAAATATTGACCATGTGCCACTGTTGCCAGTTACGTTTAATGAATTGAGAACTATGTTAACTTTTTAACTTCTAACACTGTGCACAAAAACAGCATACAGTAACTCTTTCGAAAATTGAATAGCCGTATTTTTAACATTGCACAATATTGGGCGATATTAAAAATTATTTGAAATGTTTGATTCTTTGCGCTGAGGAAAGTATTTTGAAGCATAATTATTTGTCTTGACCAAAAGCTTGTTTATTGCTCCGAAAAATACAGAACTGCTTTAAGTTGAATTTCTTCGAAAAGTTAATTTACATCTTAACATTGAGTCCCAATCAAATACAAATATTGTATAATATTGATCAATATTCGAATTATTGTAAAATATTAATACAATATTCTGCATCAGGCAGTGCTATCTTGGGTAGGTATTTTTAAAATCAAAATTAAACAAGATGAATTAATAAAACTTCAAAATAATGCAAAATATTGAATGATGTCTGAGAATTGATATCAGAGTGTAAATGAATTAATATTATTGACTGTTCAATAATATAACATTTCGCAAAAATTTGTGCAACCTGGATAAGGCAAATGTAGCGTGACGAAATTAAAAGGAATTCAATACTACCGTTTTAATTATTCGAAATTTTTTTTATATAATTTTTATAGTATGAAAATGATTACAAATATTTCCATTATATACTTTTAGAAATAATGTGTTAAAAGTGCTGATTAAATCTTCTGTAATCAATTACTTATGATTTAAAGACATTTTTCTTGTTCTAGTGCGTCTCTTTTATAATTAGCTTTACTTATACTATTTATTGAATGAAGCAAACTATTTACTAAAGCAAACGAGTAAAAAGTCTATATACGATATTTTGTACACAACCATACCAGCATGGTAAAATTTTTTCACTTTTTACTACAAAATGAATTCAGTGCATTAGTATACAAGAACATTCTCTTTGCCAAATGATGCAAAGAAGGCTATTTTTCATAGCAACTACTATGGTGGATTGTTGTGTGTGAAAGTGAAAAAAGTTTAGCCTGAGAAACAGACTGGAAAATAAACCTTAATTTGCACGCTTTTTGCATGGCATTTCAAAAACGCGAGGTTGCCTGAATGAAAATGAAGACAATGTTATTCAAAAGAATACAAACATTTCTGGGAATGAAAATACAAAAGAATTATTCAAAACCGTTTGGGATTAAAAAAATATTCATTATTCATATATGTTGCCATTTCGAAAATGGCTTCTAAACCTAAAAAATACGCAAGACTTACACGGGGAAATTTAAAATAGAGTAAGCAAAATTTAAAATAGATCATTATTTAAAAGTTATATTGCAAATTTTCGAAATTTATGGTTTTAAATTAAAGAAAGAATGCACAATTTTACGGTAAATCAACAACATAAGCAAGATACTTCTCACTTCTGCAAGATTTCTGATCAATCAATATGAATCACTAAAGTTTTTAAAAATGCTATATGATAAAAATATAAGAAATTTGATTATCAAATGAGAAGTAAACGCGTGAGATGTTTATATACTAGGTAATTTAGAATTGTAAACATCTTTTCAATTTTAATGTTTTATATATTAATTGTGATTTAATTTTACTGTCGTAACATTTCCGGTGTACTTAAAAAATGGCTTTTATGAAATTAGTTCTTTTTAGCCTTCAATATGTTTTACTATACATTATTATAAAAGACGATCTTATATCCAGCCTTCTAGAAATTTACTAGACGATGGCACCTCTCATGGAATAAAAATTAACAGCTTAAGATTAAAGTTTTGAAAATATAAATATTGTATTTACATCCAATATCTACATTGGAAATAAACGGACACCGATTCTAAACTTCGTCTTTAAAAACACCTTGAAACTTGGAATGTACGCAAGATAAATGCAATTTATTGCGTACAACAAAATATAAATTTTTCTTTTCAGTTTGTATACAACTTCTCCCTTATAAACAAAAATAGCAAGTCAAAATATATTGCGACTCTTAATATGGGAATATCTTTCTGGATTATCTTTGTGATAGTTCTTCAAATAAAATTGACATTTCAGTTATTTAGCAAAGAAATTAGGTTTGCAATTGTAAAATCTTAGAATGATTTCAGAAATATTGCAACATTATAAAAATATATTACAATGTTATTGAATAATTTGCATTTTAAACTACACTTATCAAAATATCAAAATCCTACTGTACCAAACGATTGCTTAATTATTATTTTATATAAATAATTCTGTTTAGAGGGCAAACTGTCAGAAAATGCTTATCACCAAATGAATTTTTTAGTTAGTGATTGGAAGATGGTGAAATAATATTCCTAATACTTTTGCTGTCACATATAATAAAAGAAATTTCTTTTCCTTGATTTTGAAATTGATGTTAAATAACATTTTGAATTTATATATATCATTAAAAGGGACTTAAAAATAATATCCAAAGTAGAGAAACCCAATCAATTCAAAACTGGTATGCAAAGATTTACCAATATGCCATCTGTGTAGATTTATTGAATCAAATGATTATGAAATTTTCTCCAGTTTATCAAGATTTCAAAAATCGAAAATTTGTTAGGTAATGGTGGCTTGACTAAAAATGCAACAGTTACACTATTACAGCTACCACATTTTCACATTGCGTAACACTCCTCTCAACTTAGCTTTTTCATACACTTTATCTCTAGGTAATTTAGATTGTCCTAAAAATAAGGAATCGTCTGTTAAATAAATTTGCTCCATGCACCAGTTTTATAAATTATGAGTTACAATAAGGATAAGATAACATTATCGGTGGAATAAGGTATAACTCAGAAAAGTAATATTTAAACCCAGAACCGCTACTGTTTCAATAAAAATAGAGTAACAATGGAAATTTCATCTTTGAATTTTCCCATGCAGCAATTTTCTTGAATAAAAAAAAACGGTTTGTTGTCCATTTTTTTAAAGTTAAACGACTAGTAACAATTTAATTCAGAAATGTGTAGCGTTGGGAAAAAAAAATCAGTGTCTTAATAATTACGAAAACAATTTCTATATATGCTATCAGATATTAAATATTAACCATACAAGAATATTAAATTAGACAAATTCCTGTTTATTTAAGAAAAACATTCTTTTATCGAAGTATTTTTGCACGAATATCAAACTGAAATTATTTAAAAATAGTTTAAGAGAATAAATAAGAAAATATAGTTGATTAAGCAATAATTACTGATCTTCTATTATCACTTTAACCATCAATTCTATATTATCCTCACTGTCTAGCCCACTATATTCGATTTCTTTGATGAGCTGACGGTCAAAGTTCATGTAAAGTTGCGATAAAACTGCATGCGTTTATGTGCTTTTTTGTGATTTACCTATCGATATTTATTAAGATTATATACATTTTAAAATGATTATCAATCAGCAATGTTACTAACACGTGTTGAACAAAAAAATATACATCATTCATCGGTGGCCAAGACTAAAAGCTCATTGTTTATTACTGATAACTGCTAAACGGGCTTAACCTATACGCGGGATAGGGAATGACGTCTGCAACCCAGCCAGGACCATGAAAACGCTTTTCCTTAAAATTACACATCTTAAAGTGTTTTTTATTTATGGGTTTACATTGAACATAGTCAAAGTTGCATTAAAAGCAGCTCTAAATATTCTTCCGACTTTTTAGCTGCAATAAATAGTAAGAAATTCAAGGAAAAGAAAAGAATGACTAAAAATATTCCACAATGTAAGATTTACTAAAACTACAATTTAAAAGTTCAATAGTATTTAATAAAGAAAAGTAATTAATACTTTATAGTTTTTACGATTCATAATCTTGAACAAAATATAATTAAAACATTGTGCTTTAATATATCTAAAAGTTAATTAAGCTACACTATTGTTGAGATTGTATAGCTAATATTACCATTTTAAATTAAGGAACAAATTTTAAGGGTGAATATTGGTTAAATTATGAAAGGAACACACATTTTAGGCTGTATTTTATTCATTAATAAAGTGCTAGGAATAATGCTTACAACCACATTAATACACATCTATTTAAAGAAATTAAATATATTTCAGTAAATTTAAATATATTTTGGATATATTTGAATTCGTACATTATGTATTTTGTCATTCATAGAAATTTTACTGCATAATATCTGCAGAGCAATAAGCAAACGCTATTATTTATCAGCCAATTATATGGTAATGGAGTCACTGACTAATTAAAAACCAATAAGCTCGTTAAACTTCAGATTTAGTCATTACAAAAAAAATGAATCAAAATTTTAATTATTGTCGCAATAATTATTTCAGACATTCCTATGAGTATTAAACGACCTGCACAATTTTCATTTTTCGATAGTAAAACCATAATATTTTAGTAGAAATTTTTAATAAGAGAAAGATGGAACTTCTATTAAAGCACCGAGAAAGGAAAAAAAATCTTGCATCTCTGCGTAATTTAAAGCTACAGGATTAAATAATTTCCCTATTTTTATATTTTTATTTTTAATTCAAACCAATCTATAAATTTCATCTTCCAATTTATGCCCAGCAGTAAAATTGCACATTGCCCATTTTCAAAGAAAAACGAAAAACACGATTTTCACTAGACCAAAGCATTTTAAGCTTTCGCACAAAAAAAAAAACGCATTTTGTTTTGAACTTGAACAAAAGTGTTCTCTATCATTCAACATTTACTAGGCCAAAGTTGAATGCCTCTTTATCCCTTGTATTATTTACTTTAAAAATTTTACAGAAAAAAAAATAAAAAATTCTTTTACTCATTAACTTGAAGCATTATAAAACAGTGGCTGCCAAATAGAATATTATTAAATCATAAAAAAAATCCAAAGGAAATTAATTATACGATAAATAACATTTTGATAAAGACTGTTGGGGACATTTTAATGAAATCTATGACACATGAAAGCCATAGATTTCAAATTCATTTGAGCAGCAGGATATTTCACCCATATGGAGTTTTATTGCACATTTAATGTTCCATTATCATAAATTCTCTTGCCTATAAAAGATTTCAAAAAGACTTGTCCAAAACCTCATCTGTCTGCCAAAATAGCAAGAAAATCAGAAACAGTTTCAATTCCGATGATTCCAGAGGCGAACAATTTTCCTCCACTTAACCCAAGACCCATAACTCTTTCCGCCAAACTCATCTTCCCATTGTTCGCTACACTTTCATGCGCGTAACTCTCACCTATTGAGGAGCTTCTTCACTTTCTTTGTGAGTAGACAGTGCGTGACAGATTCATGTCCGATGCAAAATGGCGGACACGCACGAACCTGCTCGGAGAGGATCCGAACCTTGTCCCCCTGACCTAGAAAACAACCCTCTCGCTCTCCGGCCAGAACGGTATGGCTAGTGAAGGGTTGAAACATTTTCTGAATCCTTTCGCCACAATTTTCAGCATGAGTCATTTTTAACATTTTTTTCCAACTTAATCCGATTGTTTTACTGTTTTAGGGTAGATGTTGTCGATGAAAATTTTCCCATTATATATGCTAGTATGCTAACTTAATAGATGCAACAACTTCGTATTTGGACTATATCTTTAAAAAGATATAAATACTCGCAAAATTCGCAGTGAATTACAATGCCCAAAACTATTACTGGTAATCAAATTAAAATGGGAAATAATTTTATAAAGCCCCAGCAATAATCAACATGCTTATAATGTCCATGTAAATACTAAATTGCTGACAAAAATTAATTTGAAAAGAAATATGCGATTTTACTCATAACTATGATTAATCTTTAAAATGAATCGGAAATATTTGCTAGAGTTGATTTTAGAAATGCATAATCAAAAAATATTTAAATTATGAAATTAAAATGCTTTCTGATGAATTCAGTTATATTAATATCCCATTTTAAAGCAACATTAGGGCTATTTTGGGATGGACCTTGTAATTTTGAGCGGCAATAAGATGACGGTGACGATACTTGAGCTGGCACCCACTTTTCTACATCACGCCGTACCAATGGGAGGACGTTTGGCCCGGACGTGTACCAGACCAGTATACCCGACGTCTCTTCGGTGTAATTGGTTCAGAACCAGAAATTCGCCGGTACCGATGCCGAGACCTTACATCCAGGCCCACTTCCTGCTGAAAATTAAATATTTGAAATTTTTGCAAGATTCAGTGATGCCAATTGTGAACATAAAATTTACGTTAGCTGCTTTTGATTACCAGCAGTTCACCATTTTATAAACACTTTGATTGCAGAACTAAATTATTTGCAATGTAATTTATATGTGCCCTCCGGTTACTTGTTATCACCTCGGAAATCAATGAGTGAATAACCATAGTTTGATAATGTCAAGAAATTTTGATGACATATTTATCACAACAGGGGGAAATTCTAGAATATACTTGAATGTTTAAGCATATTGTTTTCCGATTAATTGACTATACATATAAACTGGTAAAATTAATCGATGAATACAATTGGTAAGATTGGAAGCTGTCAAGTTTGCATTAGATATTAGCTTCGAAATTAGATATTGGTTAATAAGTGACCAATGATAATATATCTGTAAATTATGAACTTTTAAATGAAATAGAAGTAATTTAACTATATATTTGGACTGGCCAATAACTTGGTTTTACCATTTAAAATATAATATAGAAAAATCTCCAACATTTTAAGACCGTATGTTATGAAGATCATTCCTATGCAATTGACTTTCTTGTACATACAAAGTATTTTCCATTTATGTTACATTCAAATCAAGAAGGATCATTAAACAGAAAACCATTCACAATAAACTTTATTAGGTAAGAATATAAATCGACATTAACCTACATATTTAGCAAAATTTGTGTTAATTTCATCAAGTTCATTGCCAAGGAAAGCCTCTGAGCATAAATATATAGACTGGTTGGATTTGAATAAAGCATTTGTCTGATGAGGGCTTAACCAAAATAACTGATGGCTTTCAAAGGTAATGCTTAGAGACTTCTTACAACTCAGCCAGTTGAATTGAACGGATTGTTCAGTGCCAAGGATATTAAAATCTTTCTTCTGGTCACTAAATGAGAGCACGCGATCAGATCGTGCTGCCAGGAGCCGCTTGACTGCTTCCAAAGTCTTTGAACGAATTATAGTATCCGTAATTAGTGCATACGCAAGTTCAAGGACTTAGAAACTTTCTCAAATAAAGCCACCCTGTAGATAGAACCCTAGAGGTAGAGTACCCATGCGAAACAATTTCCTCTTTTATATTTAGTATACTGTAAAGTTGCATTGTTCGTAAGTGGAACTCGATGCTTAAAAATTTTATCTTATACTATTCATTAATAACACAAGGAAATAATTTTTTTTGTCGAGTTGGATAGTGTAAAAGTCAGAAAAAAAATCTTTTCTGCCTTATAAATGATACACAAGCAATAGATTCAATTTATCCGCATTCTGAAAATTTTCAAATTACTCAAAAGCAAATTAAGTTTCTCGAGATCTGATTTCTGTAACATCAAGAAGAATATTATGATGGCAAACTTCTCACCTTAATTATACCATGGCGCTATATTCATGGATCCCGTACGCTATGCATCAAATACTCATCTTGACGAATTCTATCCGAATATAAAATATCTGTCCTGTGGGATACCCTGTATATAACGAATAATTCGTGTTTCTAATGAAGTTCACACTTTGGTTTTGAATGCCAGCAATTACGTCAATATAATTTTTTCTTCTTAAGTATCAATGGCTATATGTACAAAATAAGATTTTACAAATATTATTTGAAGACAAGTAAAAAAAAACTGTCCACAGTTTCTAAATAGAAATTAAATTTATAAATATTTCAATTCAGTCGATATTTTAGTATGATATTTGAACTGTATTTTGTAAAATAAATCAAAATTTTCGCATTTCTTTTAAATATGTCGATTCAAAATGACAAAGTCAGGGTAGACTGATGAAAACCTTACTTAAGTCTTAACGAAAAGAAACATTTCTATGTTCTTCCCCCTCTTATTTAAATCGCGCTCATAATTTAGCATGGTCATTGAACATTTATATATTAAATCAAAATTTCCATACAATACTTCCGCATATACAAGGTGTAAGAGATGGCAGTTACATCTATCTAAATAAAAATTCTTAACATGCGTTTTCAGAATTTCGAAATTTGTTACTTAAGAATTTTCAATAAGGCTATTCAATAGCATTATTGCATATTCAAGTATTTCTTAAAAGGTCTGACAGTTTAAAAAACGTATTGTATTCAGTTTCTTGTTCTATGGAGAAAATATTCTAGAATAAGAAATTTATCAAGTCACAAGTAAATAATATATACAAAATAATCGATTGGTTATTTAGATATAAGGAAAATACTAGCTTTTATTTGAGATTCAAAACTAGAATTTTCTATCATTTCTAACGATCAATCAGTCTGCACACCACACCCAACGGAAACTAATTACTTCGAACTTGGATATGTTGCGACGCATATAAAATCGCTGCTACTTTTATCTGTTCTAAATAAAATATTTTCTTAGATAAATGCAACTTCTGTTATTTCATAATGACTTGCTGTTGTTTAATGATTTTTCTGCTCCTAAAATAACTTTGTATAAATTGCTCAATATCGGTAAAAGTTGCCTCATTTGTATTATATGCAATAATTTATATAATGAAATTATCTTTTTGGAATAATCTGCAATCGTTAGCAGATTTCTTTAATTTATTTTCCTTAAAAAATCTGTCAGAAGTTGAATCTTACCCAAAATTTGAAAGATAATTTTTATTTTAATTAAGCAATAAGCAGTCATGTTTAATAACGATATTTTATGAGTAAAAATAGTCACTATTCTGTTTTGTACGATTGACAACATAATCTATATATTTTCTGTTCAAATGTTTGATGTACCGGTAAAGTATGCATGGTTATTAACACTATGCCTTGCGGCGACACTTCAATGATGTCATACGCATATTATCGCTCTACGGACGCGGCACCACAGAACTGTTGTATTTAAAGTATACAGTTTATAAAGTTCTCAATTTATAATCACTCGGTAATCTCAAAAATAGCGACAAGTGAAACAATCGTAATTAGAGCTGCCGGAGCCAACCGAAGCAATTTTAACAAGACATGCGGAAGCAAAGTGTTAAGAATATATCGGATCCAGCCTGTAGAAATATTTTATTTCATTAGTGAAAACAAAGTTAATATTGTCTAACACAGAAAACAGACAGTAATTGCCTCTCATCATGCTTATCTTATGTTTTCAACACTTTACTATAGGAATCTTTATTCACTTTTTTTGCCACTGCTGAAATAAAAGGCTAATATCGAAATATTAGTTACTTATTTGCATTTAAGTTGTCTGATATTTATAATTTTATTAACAAAGAACAATTAAATTTTAGGAGCTGTTACTTTCAAGTTTGATTTTCTTCTCCCTCACGTCTTGTGTTTCCTCATGAGTTGTACCAAAGAGGTTGACACATTCACGGCCACTACCAAGCCTGATATCAGGGCCATCTAATTAAATGACCCCTTCTTTGCTATCTTTTAACTGTAGTAAATAAGGTGTTATCTAATAACATGGATAGTTTGGTACAGTTACATATTCGTAACGCACCAGCGCTTCAAAGGCAGCAAATATGTTAAATATGCCCTTTAAAAGTTACAAAAGAAACAGCAAACATAAGATGCCGAAAACAAATCTAAGTGGTTCATGAATGAGAGATTGAAAAACAAAATAAGACATTAATATTCTGCATAAAATTGCCATAATGCACGTCAAGCACAATTAGAGATGACTTTAAAACAGTTTAGGAATTTATCAATAAGGATTCTCGTTATGATAAAGGGCCAATTGATTTAAAGGCCTGTAAAAACTATTCATTCTTTAGAATGACAACTGCGCCGAGGGCAGGAGGTCTTTGGTTTTTCCCAGTTCCGAACTGGTTCAAAATAAATTTCTCTTATTGTCGATTTTGTGCAAGTTTCCAGCAGAAGGTCACGGAAATGAAGCCGGTTTTCCAGCGCAGGACTGGCACGCCATATGCACATTTGACCTTAAAGAAGATATTTGATTATCTAGTTTTACTACCTTTTCGATTTCCTCACTTTCATCTCATAATGCTAACCTAGAGTGTTAACCTTACGAAAAAAAAGTTGAGCAACAGTGATTACTTCTGGTTGTAAAACTTTTACTGCCAACATTTTTATTTTGTTGAAAAGAGATGCAATTAATGAATTATTGAAATTGCCAGGCCAATATGGGTGAAGGGCTTCAGATCTACAACTCTATTGAACTCAAAAGTTTGCTTTTCATTTGGCGTCAACACTTTCTTTTCTTCAAACTAAAGTGACAACAAAAATGTACCGATAAAATTGATAATTAGTCTGTAAAGATATCTACAAGTGGTAATCCAAAGATAATTGTTAGGGAAAAATAACGATGTCTAGATAAGATCTCCAAGACACAGGATGGTGATTCTCAAACTTCAATCATTTCCTGGAACTTACAGATATCAACAGTGGCAAAACAGACCCCAGAATATTAATGAAACGGGAATTTTTAAAGTTAAACACTATGAAAGACAAAACCTAAATAGTATTCAAGAAATAGATTGCAAAATTGAGTACAAAATTATTTTATGATTCAGTCTCCGTGTATCCTCTTTTCAAGTGACGGTTTTGAGTATTTTGTTGTCCTAGGCAATACATTAAGAGGTACCTTTTTTAATAAGGTCATCAATTTGAGTTTACATATCAAAACACTTTTGATTTAAATTATTAACAAGTATATAACGTTAAGTTTTTTACTTTAATTCATTGCTGCTTTGCATCAAAGTTTGTACACAATTATATTTAAAAACAGATACTGTATTGCTTATGATTACGGCTACATGACCATAGTGAAATATATTGGAATCTGATCGTTTGATGAAAAGTTAATATCCAATGTTTTACAATTAATAAAATTCTTTTTCTGGGAAATCTATTTATTTGATGTCTAGGCAAATATTTTATTAAACCGATCTGCTTACGTCCTCTCTCAATTTTAATCCAAAATCTATGATTATCCTCGTTATAAGACTTTTACTTTGGAGTTGGTTACTTCACATCATGGGTTCCACAGCCAATGTAATTTTATGTCCATAAGGGCCCCATTTAACATCCAGGAATATGATAAACTCGCCAATCCACTTACAAAGTGAGCTTGAATTTTAATTTGGGTGAATAGTATTTTTAGAATAGGTAAAATTTATTGAGAGGCGGGAGTTTAATTGGTTTAACCTTAAGGGCATAAGGTTAAACCCCAATGTTATCCCCAATGTTTGTTTTATTTAGCTTGATTACATAAGTTTTTGTAGGAATAAATGTATATATATCTGGCAAACAAAACTTCATTACTGAAATCTAGGATATTATTTAAAAAGCACTTCAGTCCGTTTGGACAATAAAAAGACTTCGATTTTATGTATGAAATTTTCTAAGATCCATTGTTTAGAAGGTAAACAGGAAAACGAGGGGGGGGGAGAGGTCACGCACTTTTGATAACAGTTGCCAATATATCAGATGAAACAGATAAAACCTCTTTCATTACTTTTCACCAATCAACTCGCGTGGAAAGCTTCTGACACAAATTGGCTACCCGCACCCCTGGTGGTCACAGTAATTGCACGATCTCACCGTACAACGAGCTTCGTTTTCAACCTGGAGCCATCTCTCCAACACCTGGCCTTTTTGAACCCTTCATGTACTTTTCGTTATGTACAAGAATAAATAACCTGTGAACATGAAGTTTCGAAAGTTTGATTAGTTGAAGCAGATGATGAAAGACGGTGAATTTCAAAGGTAGAAATCAAGTTGAAAAAAGACTTAGTAGATTCTTTATACATCTGATTATTTGGTAGGATCACTACAGATCGAAATGTTATCGCAGAGCAAACGTTCACTGTTTCTATTAAACCAATGGCCATCTTGCCTATTGTAGAATGATGAATAACGAACAATAGAATTCCGAAATAAAAAAAGAACATGTATTGAAATTTCAGCAAGTTTGTATTAGTCATGAATCTGCTACATTTTGAACTGAATCTTTCAAGAGCACATACTATGGTGAACCTGAAAATTTTAAATCGGGGAGCAATATATAAGCTTAACGTTTGAATTACATGCTGTGCAATTATCAAGTATTTTAATGGTCATAATTATGAATCCCTTTCAGAAGATTGATGTAAAAATTTCCAATTCCCTTTAAATTTGACGTTTATTTCTATAGCCATATATAAAGTTTTTCAAAAGTGTAGAAAACAAATGCTTGAATTTTTTAAAATTTAACTTACCACTAAGAGAAGGTTTAAATATAAAATCTCAATATAATTGCACTAAATATTCTACATACCATATCAATTTACAGCAAATATTTTATTATTCAGTGGAAAGGTAAAGAGAATATGATCCTGTATAATTTACCAGTTTAGTCGAATATTATATCTGACTATAGTTATTTGCAATAAATGCAGTTTATAATAAGGATAGATAATTACATTTATACTAAATTATAACATTATAATGGAATATTCAGTAAAGTAAATGTTTTTTATCTGACTCGCTTTTTTGTTTAAAATGGGGGTTTTGAATTATCCAAAACTGTTCTCAAATGATTAGCATCTTAGCCAAACTGCCCACATTTTTCCTCTCTGAATTTTTATACTACATTAATATGAAGGGCAAACTCCATCCTTGAAAATTTAAGGAGCACGAGTTTAGTTATGTTAATGCTCCTTTTTAAAGCAACATTAGGGTTATTTTGAGATAAACTTCGTAATTTTCAGCCACGATCAGATGAAGATGAAACCTGAGCTGTCTCTCTCCTCTCTACAACACGCCACATCAGTGGAAGGATGTTTGGCCACGACGGATTTGGCGTATAACAGAGTTTTCGGTGGTATTGGGTCACGAACCTGAAACCCTTCATTTTCTGAAGTTGAGACCTTATCCACCAGACTACCGCAGCCCTGGGGAGCATGAAGTTAAGGCATACGGTGTATAATTGGTGCTGTAATCGAGTCTCAGAAAGTGATCTACATGTCTTAAAGCTATTATAATAATACGCTATGAATATAGCTTACAAACTGCAAACAATGACAGCAGACAATCTATTTAGCAATAGTAAACATATGAACAATTTCACTTTCAAGAAATAGAGTATTAGAAATCTAGAATATCAAAACACTCATTGACAAAAATCTAATTATTCAGACATACAAATTATGTCACAGCGGTTTTGGCATTCCGTTAATTAGAATATGATTGCATGGCGATATTTATAACTAATGTGCTTGACGTTAGAAATTTCTCTTAATTAAGCAGCATGCTTTATTTTTGGAATTCATTATTGCCTGAATACAAATAAAAACTCGCAGCTCCCAAAGAAAATTTTATTGATCCAGATTTGTTGATTACTTTAAACGTTTTAGTTTTCACCGAAAATAAATCGAAGTAAAATATCTAGATTTGCAATCTAACATTTTATTTACTTCGGGTTTGCTATTCACGATTGCTCCGCTCTAATAATCAAAGCATTTTCACAGCTATATTTTGGTGGCTTGCAGAAATAAAAAAAATCAATAAATTGGGGAAGAGGAGCAAAAATGTGCCCATTTCTTAAATTGAAAATATTTTACTTTCAGAAAAGATGCTTCATTAAATATTTATTGAATATTTTCTAATATTATATAAAAATTTTCCCAAAGCTTATCTAAAATTCTTTGCAAATCGAAGCAATTTATTATGCCCTGTTCTCTGTAATTCCACATTTCTTCTAATACAATTATTCTATATTTTGGAAAGCAATATTAAACAGATTTTAACTTTCAACTGATTTATATTCTATGCGATAACAGAAGAATTTATCCGACTCTGATGCCTTAAGTTAAGGTAAAATGGCAGTGAAAGAAAATTCTGAAATTCAAATAATCATAATTTGTAGCTGAATATCGCAAATCCTTCTTGTGATAACATTTTAAAGATAATAAGCTGTGCTTAAACTGCCAAAGGGAAACATGGGCAGAGGTTGTCCCAGATGGAAGGAAGGATGAAAGTTTGATTAGGCGTTATTCTGTGTTATTTAACCGGTGCATTTAAGCAGCATGAAACAAAAACTTAATAAAGATTTTTAGTTAAAATTAAGATGCATATTGCTGTAAAACTGAATTTCCTGATAAAAGCTATGTTTGGCTATCATCATCATTTAACCAATTTCAGATAAAGAAAATAGAGAAGGAAATTAAAAGAATTTGCTAGTGTCTCCTTTTGCAACCAACATAAAAATAAAAATTTTAAACCAAAACTATATTACTGTTATTATTTTGAATCGTAAAATCGAATTTACAGCCATCTAGTTAAGCATTAATTAGTTCAAAACTATCAAAAGCTATAAACCGTAAATGCGTCATCCATTATTTTCCGGATATTTCGTATCCGAGCGTAATAAATTTTAAACAAGAATATTTTATTCACCTGAGCAATTCTTTCACATCAACCCGTTTTCCATGATATAAAAGTTCATTTTCACATCATATACGTATTTATGAAATTGGCGCTCTGTTTTCTTGCTTCAGTGCTTGTATGACATTTCAGTTAAAAGCCATGATTTTTGAGTCAATTCAAATTCAAAATTTGTTTTGCTTTGACGAATACATCATCCCATTATGTCAAAACGATTATTCACGAAGAAAGTGACGCATTTTTTAGAAGTCTGTCAAGTGTTTAGATAATGCATAGCTAAGCATTTCTTCACACGATCAATTACAACTTTCAGAAAAACAAAAAAAAAACCATGAGTGATACAAATATTTCATTTTTTTAAATTTGTGACAGATGCGATCTACAATAACTATGTGAAAAGATATTTTTTTTATCGACTATAAATATTTAACACTAGAACTGCTCATCTTAAATATATACCTAGTTTTGTCACACCCATCAAATTGATGAATTCTGAACAACATGGCTTTCATTGCAAATACTGGCTTAATTTATTTGAATAAACGAATTTAATAAAAGTAACACATAATTCCCTAATTATTAATTAAAAAGAATTGAGAAAAAATTTACATCTATAGGATATTGAGTTAATAGGTATGAATCGTACTGAATAAAGTCAAAATGACCGAGTAGAAATTAAAAATATGTAAATTTTCTTATGATTTTAGTAAAAGTCAAAATTCTTGACCCGTACATAAATTGTATCTAAAAAGTTCAAGTATGAAATTTGAAAACCGTCAAAATGACGGTCTCGCTAATTTAAGTGTTATGCAGGTGGTGTAACTTTTGTGGCAACATAATTTCAAAAATGCTCATTGAATTATTAGATAAATATTTTTTATCATAATGGATCAGATAGTAAGGTAAAATTAAGCTTTATTCCTATTTACTACCGATAGAATAATTACAGAAAATCAATTAAGAATTTAACAATTAACATAATATCCGTACTGTATTTTGCGTTCCATTAGTTTATTTTACCAGCAAATTTTTGATTCTTTTTATCCCAAAAACATGATTTTTCCAGTTGCATCCCAGTTTTCTGTACAGCTGATTCCAAATGTACTGTTTAGATTGAATATAAAATTTAATTAGAACGATTCAATTTTTAGTAGATATGTTTACCGAGCATCAATAAAATTGAAAAAATCTGCTGTCTAGAGAAACAAGATTTTTCTTTGCTTATTCGAGCTTATTCAATAAAATATAATCAAGGAAATATTGATGCTAATATGGAAAAAGGAGTCTTTAATATTCATAATTGCTTTCGAATGGAATTTCAAAATAAATCTTGTATCTAAATAATCGAATATTTAATTATATACATTTTTAGTAAGAATAATTGATTATGAATATTATTAATTAACATTTCATAATGTTCCTTTCATAATTTCATACTTTAATGCAGATTAGAAAAGAAAAAAAAAAGATGGTATTAATAAAGGACCTTGATTAAAATGCGAAAATTATAGAGATAAAACATGTAAATTGGTCAGAACTTTTAATCCATTTTGTTATGATTAAAGATTTGAAAGACGAGTCAGTCTTTCTAAATTTTAATTATAACAAAACATGTCTTGTGTAGTTCAGTGCCCTAAATTTCCTTATTTAAATAATTGATAAAAAGTACAAGGAACTATATTTTTTCATTGAGAAGCAATCAAACCGAGTTTGAAAATGAATGAAAACTGATATTTTTTATCACATTCCTTTTTATAACCATCATTTTTGTTATTAATTGCTACAATTGTTATTTTGTTAATAATATTGGTCTATTTTAAATTGAAATTTAATATACACTAAACCTAAAATTTTTTCCCATAAGCAATAAAGACTCTGGGAAATAACTGGCTGTTTCATAGAAGCATAGGATATTTATTGTATGGTAGTACAAAATTTTCTGACAAGACATTAAATAATTCAGTAATAACTCAGCAGTGGGGTTCTCCCTTCGACTGTTTTGTATACTTAAACAAAATAGGAAAGTCTCGATTCTCATCATATCAACATACATCCTTTGATAGTGGAGATGATTGGAATGGACTAGAGAATTTGGCAATTCTCTAAGCCTAGGTCAAAGAACGAAAGCAAATGTCCTTGCCCACTGAAATGTTGCGACTAAATTTAGTGTTTCACTTGGTAGTATAGTGACAAAAAATATCCATTTACTCTTTCCATTAATTAGATTCAAATTTTAATAAAAATACACCCTGAATTTCAATTATCTATACATTTATACTTCTAACCTTTTGCAAACACAAGTGCAGGGTACGCCAGAGAAACTTATTTGAAAAAAAACTCCCGAGTTGTGATTTGGGTGGGGAGAGGGGTGGTAGGTGATGCTACGGCAGGGGTAAGTCTCCAAGTTTTTTTTCTCCTTGTAGTCATTTGCCATCATGCTCTGGTTTAGAGAGCAGCGGGCCTTCGCAGTCAAGAGCTTTTCTAAAAGTCGCTTACTTGTTGATACACAACGTGCCCTCCTCGCTCGCTTTGAAATTTTTCAAAGACCCATTCCTAGCCGTAATTCGATTCTGTCGTGGGTTAAGTTATTTCTGAAGTGTCGCTAAACTCAGAAAAGGACATCAATGGACTACCAGAACTACGAAAAATGTCCGAAGAGTGAGGTAGTCAGTTTTGCGTTCGACTCGCAAACACGCAGCTGCTCTGAGAATTTGTGACACCACTCTTTGACGAATCCTCCTTCAAGACCTTCGATTCCATCCCTATAAATTAGTTGTGCAAGAATTAAGTGAACGCGATTTTGTTGCCAGTTAAAATGCCAGAGAAATGTTGCTTGAGAACCTGCCTGAAGACGCGGTTTTTTTCCAATGACGAGGCTCACTTTGAAATCCATGGTTTATGTCGATCGACCACGGACCATACATCACCTCAAGAACAACATTCGCGATACCGATTGATATGCCGCAAAGATTGGACACAAACATCAAAAATCGGCTTAATCAGTGTATGCGCAATGGGGGTCGCCATTTAACCGATGTCATTTTTAAAAGGGGATGAAAAAAATGGGGATATTGTATTCTCAAATAAAAAAATTAAAACTGAAGTACTTTTGTTCTTATTGATTTTTCAAATAAGTAAGTATCTGTGGCGCACTTGTATAGACAGACTGAAAATATGATTATACCTCCAAATGCAAGAATATACAGAATTTAATAAACATCTACATTTCTGATGGCAAAAATATGCGTCAATTTTCGATTTTAACATTTGATCAAAATAAATCTCTAGATTATTGTGTTATTGGTGATATAGTTTTCCTTTAAAATATTCCTTAATTTTTGCAAAATCTAACAATCTACAGATTTGTGGTTTCAGGGAAAAATTTTAAATTAATATCTCTAAAATTTGATCCCTCGCGTTTGAGATATCCCATTTAAACAAACATCCAGGGTTCTTAAAGTGTTTATTGGACACAATTTTTTTTTTTATTTGGTATAGGCGAGTTACTTATTCTACATTTGTATATATTGAATACAGTAGAGATCTTTATATTGCAAGAGATCAACATCAATTTTGAAGCTACATGAATGATTTTTAGCTTTATCCACTGTAAAAAAATGACAAAGGCAGCAGACGAGGCGAGACTTTTTTCAAAAAAAATAATTGCTCCATCAAAGGGAAAGCGTAGATTCAACGAGATGTTTTAAGAATTCAAATTTAGATTTCAAGAACACAAGACCCACATGTTTGACTGATCTTCACTTCAACCCGAAATCGATACATTATTCAATCATCACCTTTTATTTTTTAAGATCACAAAACAATGCACCTGACTCAGCCTATTTAAAAATCTATTTGACAAACTCTATGTTAAAAGTTTGCATTCTATGAAGCAAGTTGTTAGATTACTTTAACAATTCTAATAAACCAAGCTCTTCTTCATTGGACTCCTTAACTTCAGCATAGGGTATATACAAGTCTCAGTTCAGAATACATGTTATGGAGGCAATTACAGTGGGAAGCTTATACTAGGGTTAGATGGGCTTTTCAAGTTATACAGATCCCAGCATGTAGATCATATATTATTAATTATATATCGGGATATATAAGACTTATATGGGGACCGAATTATTAGGTTCTTTACATTAGACCTTATTTTTAACAGCAGATGAAAAAAAACCCCGTTTTCAAAACTTTTCCGTTAATAAATTGATTAATTAAATTAAAAAAATGAATTAAAAAATTGATTTTAGATTTGAACAATGACTTTCTTAATAAGTACTTGGACATTCTATAAAATCTATATTATAAAGTAGACAATAAAATTGTTAATACCAGAAAAAACCCCGCCAAATTAAAATATTACCATTCATCTTTTAGGCTCATATTCTAGACTATAATGTCAAAAAAGAATCACGTAGTCAAAAAATTACAACTTAAAATTATCTGGAATTTGACATTTATGTTTAGAATTTACTAATTAAGAGTCATTAATATGCCTACACCAAAAGAATTCGTGGACAATAGCAAATTAACAAATCATATTTCATTCTACACATTTATCTTTCCGAAAGCTTATCTATTTGGAACGTTGAATTTTGTCCAGCAATTAAGAGCAAAGCATTTTAATAAGTCCAACATCTGCAATGAAACCTGCAAAGCGGTTGCTCTAAATAACGGCCCAAAGCGATGCAATGAATTTTCAAAGTCAGTCACAGCAACAGAAGCCACGCCCAACTCGCTGTAGAAACCCACATTTCCTTGTTTTTTGATGCCAGTTTATCCAAGGCGGGGCCGGGTGGCAATTAGTTAAGATTGTTCCTCTTGTAACAGCTGAGTACTTAGTTGGAAAGAAAAAGAATAATCAAGGAAGGGTGTTAAGGCTCTCCGGAAGGAACTGAACTTCTATATGCGAGCAAAATCTAAGACAAAGCTTGGAAGTAATGTCTTCCTGATGTCATTATTTATCTTAATGGAATCATTAAGTTGTATTGGATTAAAGGGTACAATTTAATTTCTTTGTTCGACTGGTGTCACAAAATTGCTTCTGGTTGTTTACAGCTGATAGAATTTGTTTTGGGAAAGATTTAATGAAAAACGTCATGACAGATATTTTTAAAGGTTTAGTTTTGTTTCAAATTTGTAGAACATTTTAAATTGATTTTTTCTACTCATTGTGATATAATTTAAATTTTGTGTTGGTTTGTAGAATAGAAGAAAATATACTCATTTCATTTAATAGACTAGTCAATCATTGAAAATACAAGAATTAAATTTATTTCGTGAATCCACGACTATCTGCAGTGATTTGAGAAAAATTGAATTCAAGAATCCATAGTATTTACTATAGCCTACCATCATCCTTTAATACATTAACCATTCCACCCTTTAATACATTAATAAAGCCGTTTTTCCTTAAGGAAAGTATAGTTACATTTTGTTGTGATACCAACTTAGTTTACTATTGGTTTATTTTGTTTAGTTTATTGATACTTATAAAGAGATTGAATGATGCAGAATTCCAATATACCAGCAACTGTTTTTATTTAAAAAAATCATAACTGTTTTAAGGAACGCAAAATCTATTTT
This sequence comes from Argiope trifasciata, assembly GCA_026543055.1. Taxonomy (NCBI): domain Eukaryota; kingdom Metazoa; phylum Arthropoda; class Arachnida; order Araneae; family Araneidae; genus Argiope; species Argiope trifasciata. The sequence continues at coordinate 622,150 of JAPMOQ010005397.1, read as the reverse complement.
AAAGTGTCAGTACATGTGTAATCTGCACTTTTCAAATTAGAAAATAATGCTTTATTGGATGAAATAGGAAATCCATCTAATTCATTGCATCGCAATTTAAAAAATTCCATGTCGAAATTAGATGTAAAAAAGTCGGGGTGGAAAAATCTATTTACAAATATTAAAATATAATAAATATCTTTCGTTGGATTGAAACAGTTATGCATATTTAATATGAGCAATTTCGCCAAGAAACGACTGCAGTTTTGAAATAAATAATTTGAAAAAAAATATGTTCCTGAAAATGAAATGCATTTTTTTTTTTTATGAACACATAATTTGAAAGAGTATACTAAATTATTAGTTAATTTTGTAATATGTCACTCACGTTTAAATCTTTAATTTTTAATGACTAGTGGGAGTTGTCTTCCCGAAATTTTCTCACACTCTAATAAAGATGCTACTCTATTCACCACCTGAAATGTGAGGATCGGATCACCAAGGGTGTTCAGATTGTTATTTTCAGAGTCCCTCTTATGAAAGTTCAGCACTTCATATTTAGTAAAGAAAATCGAATACACATTTTGAAGGATTTTTCCGACAGACTAAAATCAAAATATGCTTCGAAATCAAACTTTAAAAAAAGACTAAAATTAAAATTTGAAATCAGAAACTCGAGTTGGAATCTTTAGGCAGTTGTAATAATTGCCTTTTGTATATTGTTTGTCAACGAGTTCTAAACCCCTCAGGGCTTTTGCGCATGCGTTAGGTTGGGTTTAATTTGACAAAAGGGAAGATGAAATTAGATCTTTATATTTAACAATAAATTCCGTAAAGGAACTCATCCTTCGGTGTCTCATTCTACAATGAGAAAGTATAGTCGAATGCCTAGAGATACTGAAATGAACAGTTCTTCGTACTCTAGTAAATAAAAATTAAATATTTGTAAAAATACGTTAAGACTATTAAGCACGCTTTACTCAGTAATCGACTTTTGCGAAGGATAGAAAAATAGATCAAACGTTGCAAGAAAGTCCTGTATTCTGTTTTCGTAAGCATGAGTTTGAAAGACACCAGATATTTTCATACCGGCTTTTAAGTCATTTCATCGCCAAAACGTGTCAGAACCCCCACCCTCTTCCTCCCCTTCCTCTATTATCCATATTCTATCTTCAGAAACGTATGGCATGAAGATCTTTAGAAATTCTCTCTTCGGAATGTATATAATTTAACTTGTCTACAGAACTAATTTCGAAAACCCATTCCAACAAATACTTTCTTCAAGTATTCGGTAGCCTTCAATTCTACGAAGAGAACTGGAAGACAACAAATAAGAAGAGATGCTTGCATTATGCATAAAGGAGGCCAAGAAGTGAATTTAAAAAGAAGGCAGTCTTTCCGGAGCACGATTTGTTTCCTTTTTGCTTATTTTGAGGTGTTCCAAAATGGCCGAGGGCGTTTTCATGTCGTCTGCCTACGAATGACCTCATGGTAGACTGCCGAAGATCATCGTAGCATTTCGACACCGTTCTTTAGGCTCACACATCGACGTGGAATATTAACCAAACAGTTGGTTGCACCCGTCACAGCCAAAAGCTCATTATGCGTCACGTTACTCTGCCTGCATCTGTGATGTCAAGCGCCGTTACTAGTTAATGATTCGCTTTTAATGAAATTCAAAAAACCTGTTTTATGGAGCTTTCCGTATGCGACTGCTACAGAAGCGGTGCTTTATGAAGCATTGACCGCTGCTATTTTGGATCATTGTTACAAAACAAACAGCTCCGTTTGAAGTGTAGATCGTAAGTATTCGTCAAATGATAAACACAAAGGGAAAGTGATTTTTTTCTTTATTTAAATTTACTATTAAAGAAAAGAATTAAAAGAAAAAAAAATGTTATTGTCATGAAGAACTTGGTGAATAGTGTTATTGACATCTGATACTATTTGACTACCTCTTTTCTTCGTATTACCAAATAGCATAGAATTTGAGGGATAAGCAACAACATTGTTGTTTGCGATACAATATAATTTATAGTTTTAATTTTTTTAGTAAAAAGTGGGAATCAGATTTTGATCTAGCGGTTTTCATCAATTTACAGTTGATTACTTATTTTTATATTCTATGTAGAGCACTATTAAATCGATATCGAATAATATTGTACAATTTTCATATGACAAATTTATAACTCGAAATCCGAGGAAAGAAATTCAAGCCTTATTTTTTTAATAAATGTTAAAATGAATTGATTTTGTAATATTGCTTCATCAGGATAAAATTTAAATTAAAACCTGATAAATTATATAATATTAAATATTAATCATACTTGGACAGAGAAGTTAACTTAATAAATAAAATTACAGCTTAATAATCTTAATTGCTGTATACATTTTGCAGATAAATATCTTTAAATTTAGAGTGAAAATAAGTTTTGGTTATTATGGAGATGACATTTTGATTCATACACAAATAAAATTAATGATAAATATATTTTCGATTGTTATAAAGAAATAATCCTAAATATAGTTGATGCCTTAAAAATATAAACTAACAAATTTAATTGCAATTTTATAACAAATTGGATATGCTGCAATGATTAATACGTTTTTAAAAGGGATCCCAGACATTAAGCTGGCATAAAAAATTTGTAATATTTTTGAATAACTGTATGAAACGAAATAAAATTGACTTCAAGAAAAGTAAACGTAATTACATTATTTATGAGAGGAAAGTACATTTTAATTTTGTCCAATGTGGACATCCAGTGGACATTTGTCCAAAGTGGAGTAGCTTAAAAATATTGAATAATTGAAAATACCAAACACAAATTCTTGGACCACCCAATCAAAAATGTTAGTTTTTTTAATGCATGGAAATTGGGAAGGAGAAAAAATAATGGTTCATAAAGACCTTGATTTGAAGACATGGCCATATTAGAAGAGTTTCAATAGGATTTTAAATTAGGTAACGAATTGCAAAAATCAAGATTTCTCAAGAGATATCCCATTTTAAAAATATTTTAATGATCAATGCCATTTTTGGCCTTTAAAGAGAATTCCTAATTTTACGCTTATGGAAATTTACGGAAAAATTTATTGTGAAGACAAAATTCTTTAATACATTATAACATTTGAATTTTAAAATTGCGATTTCTTAAAATTATAATTCATTAATCTCATAACATTAATACTAAGGGCAGTAATGTTAAAAGCATTTATGATAAATTAACTTTTAAAGTTTTCAAATGTTTCGTTAAGAAGTATTTAAATTTGACTTGAAGAGAATTTAAAGATGAGATGAGTGAATGATTAAATTTCATTTTCTCACTCATTTCCACTTTAATTATTGAAGTAAATTACACATTATTTTAAGTCTATATAAATATTTAAAAACAATCTGAAACTGAAATGTATTAACTGTTCCATTCAATATGGCGATTGACTATCGTACTGTTGAGTATATCTCTTCACTGCTAAAGAGCTTGCACTTATTTCAAGAATACAATGATGATTTCACAATCAAAGGATTCGCGATTAAAGTTTTTGGTTTATACAGAAAAATGCATATAAAATATAACTCTGCAAGATGATATACGACTAAGTACACAATCATTTTAAAATCTAGTTCATTTATGCAAATGAAAACAACAACGACTATAGATTTCAGATCCATATTATGACTTATACTTCACCTCTTGGGTATCCCGCTTCTCTGCGGTATTTGCATTGCTATTTATTTAAATTCTTTGCTTATAATTGGAATAATTTAAATTTGGAGCTTTATTCTTGCAACATTCCTTATTACTATTTGAACTTAGGCTATTTTATAGTTCTGAAAAACAAATAATTCTTTACAATTAAAAAATATACGTTTCTATTATTAAATATTTAGATTATTGTAGGAAACATTTCGTCACTATTATCAGTTTTTTTGCTTAATGTTTCTTTCAAATTTCAGTAATGAGTTTTTTTTAATACCAGGAATACCGATTCAGCTTTTCTGAGGGAAATTGATCTGCTGGAAGCGTTTTTTACTTCAATGGGCCAAAATGTTCCTTTAAAGCTACTTGTATAAACATTAAATGGAAATTGATGAAAAAATTGATTGCAAGTTTGTAGGGAATTAAAGGACATCTAGATTTACATTACTTAAAATCCCAATAAGGCTTAATCCAATACTGTCTATCAGTGTAGTTAGATAAGTAAATTGAGAAAAATGCAATGCCGTTGCACAAGTTTAAGATTTTTTTCAATACTATTGAGGAAAAATTTATGGAATATTAGAAATAAACCTAAATGATATCTGTGCATTTTATTACTTAAATTTGTATTTAATTATACAGTAGAGACCATGGACACACAACATTTGTATTTAATATTTTACAAAAAGTATTTGTAAGAACTAAGATTAGGATGAGTACTGTTGACAAAGTATATTTTTAAAAATTAAGTAAAAAAAGTTGAATAAAATTGGAATAGTTACAATTTTAACGTTATCGACGAAATATCAATTCATCTAGCTGTGACATTTTTTAAGTAAAAAATTAAATGAAAAAATGTAAAGGTATTTTTCAAATATGTGTTGGAAAATTCACCCTATCTTAATTAGCATAAGAGACAAATTTTAGTCTACAGAAACCTGCGATTGGAAGATTCTGAAAGACGACATATCTCGTCGGTAGCATTGAAGTTGTTAAAAAACTTTAAATTTTAAATCTATGCAAAAATGGTTTTGTGCAATAATATGCCCTAAAGAAGCTGAAAAAACTTTAAAAAGAAATTTAAAATTTAATCAAAATTCTGTTAAGCCTTTTAGTGAGCATTTATTTCTCAAGATCAACCACTAGGCAGATTTCGTAGATTCACACCTAATGGCCTAACTAATAGAGCTTAAAATAATTACAACGTTAAATATCTGCAATTAAATGCAAGATTAAAACAAATCGCGAAAGAATTTACAGAAGAAAATATCTAAAAATAATTCCTTTTCCTGAAAAGTACGTATCCCCTTTAGCTTTGGTCAGTAAACACCATCTACTGCCTTTCGCCAACCATCTCGTGAATACAAACATATTGGGACATTTCGTGTCGTTCCAAGTATCCCATATTGTATTATGTGACCAGAATACATAAATCAAATCAATTGTTTCAAAAGTTTCATGTATGTATTATGCACCTCTGATGAAAATTGCCGATAAAAATCAGGCATTTTATTAACGTGATTGATTGTATCCATAAAATAAAAGTGCTTTTTCATGCAACATTTACTTTCATATGCATATTTATAAATTCCTAATTGCATGCAGGAAGCTTTGAAAAAATTGGACTTGTTAGACAATTTAAAGGAAATAGTTCGCATGCGAAATCGATCATTTATTTACTTATTTTTTAACCTTCAGCGAAGTAAGTTCTAATGCAATACCCTATGAAGATATCACTAGTTGGTAGCTTAGTTCATGCCTAAAGGGAAGGAAAAACGCATGGCTTCAGTAATCTTTGTATTGCTTCTAATATTGATAAGTCAATGTTTCGGAAACAAATAAGGTATCTACATTTTGGGCACATCTAAAAGAAGCACAATTAAAGGATTTTAAAATGTCAGCAATGATAACGATTCATTTCTTTGCCAAATTTTGTTGATATATTCGATACGGTTGGATGGTATCTCCGAATATGTTATCCGAAAGAGTCCGTTTTTAGTATATAGTCTTGTTACATGGCCGTTTAAATAAACTCACAAAAATTTTCTAAAAAATCTTTTTTAAACATTTTTTTAACTCACTCTTACTTGCAGTTTGTAGTAGTTACATAAGTCTTATCTTCTCTTTTGGATACTGGACGGCGATGACTGATAAGCTATCTCATATGCCATCCCATAAGCCGAAATTGTGCGTCTCTTGCTTTTTCAGTAGCGCCAATTAAGGCTAAGAGTATGCCACTTCATGCTTCACATTCGCTTGCACAACCCTTTTTTACAGTGGGGGGGGGCATTCCTACACCGAAGATAGAACAAATAACCATGCCCGTACAGGGCTTCAAACCCAGGACACCCAGATCACCGAAAAGGCACTACTCCTAATGCCAGGATACCGGCGGGAAAACAATAAATATATCAAATGAATTCACATGATCACTCGTTCATAGGAAAAGAGCATTGTTGTGCTGGTACTCATTCATATAATATTCAGAATCCAATATAAATCAGATAAAGCTGGAATTATGTGCAAATACAGATTTGAAGCACATACACTTCCAATAACATATTATTAATCAAAGTATTAAAAAGAGAAATTAAAAAAGTAGACTTCCATTAAAAAAGAGAAAAAGAGGGCAATAAATTTCCTTCACGAATCAAAGACAATTCTGAACCGAATTAAATTTCAAAATCGTTCGAATTCAACAAGCATTTTCTGATAGCCGATCTATTTACATCGAACGTAACTGAAATCTTGATTATAAAGTAGGTTTTGGTAATCAAACTTTATTTAAAATCTATTTCAATTTCAGAACAGGCGATTGCGGCCGATTCTCTGAAATTTGGAACGTATGTTTTGAGATACACGAGAGATAACGGATGCATCGTTCGTTCATTGCCCGAGTTTGACAAGCATCATTGTAAGATACTTGAATGACAGCGAAATATAATACAGTTACATTTTGTATCCAGTATCATGCAATTATATATAGGGAATCAAAACGATAGAATAACGTAACTGACATTTCAGAAATGCAAAATACAATTGTTTAATAAATTATGATTTTATGAACTGATATATTTATTTCCGTCTTAACCAATAATTAGTTAAATAATTGCATATGCATGGAAAGATGCGATTAAAAATTTATCGAATTAAGAAATCACATTAACAGGAATTTTGCGCGCTGATCTCACGTGAGAGAATCATTTTAAGTAGAAAATGATGCTGACTAATTCCAAATTAAAGTTGAACCTTTTGTATAAGAAAGTTTGAAGGAAGAGAGATGCAATGTTTATCAATTATTGTGAAACTTACAATTGGGAAACTAATAATCAATTTTAAATTACTATTATGTCAGAGGGTTAAGAGTTCCTTACCGAATGTTTTGCGGAATTTCAAACATTATAAATTTTATTCATTCGTTATTAAAAACGCTTAAAAAAATTTAAGAATTTTTTCTTTCGTTTCAAAATACAGAATCGGAATAGAAAAAATCCAACTAATAATTTTTATTGGAATAGCATTGGAATCATCAATATAGATTTCATAACACAAGAACATTCCACATTCCAAATTGAAGAAAGGAAATAAAATTTAATGACAATCAAATAAAAATCAAAACAATTTTTATAACAAAACGAAATTTATATTAATTTCTTCATTACCAGCTCTAAAATAATGGAAACTCGCATTTGACTTAAATCATTTGATACGTAATCTAGAATGTTGTAAAGACAATTCTATTTAGAGCATTTGATCAATCACCATAATTAATCAATCCTGACTGAAAGATTTTTTGAATTGTGGGTGTTAACTTCAGTATTCTTCACAAAACGCCATGATGCAAGGTTAAACAAGTTCACGATTTAGGTTACACAGTTATGTAAAAGTCCAACCCATAAGCAAGTAATGCGTTGTATTTTCTTTATAATTCCTTATAGTATGTTGAAATTGATAGGGGAGAGAGCAAGTTTAAAACGATGCTGTAATTTTAGTCTTAAAAATTTATTGAACCGCGGACTAATGCTGCTAATGGTTTTAATTGATGATTTTTAAAAACTAGCAAGGTATTCGCACACTAGATGCTTACAGATATTTGGAATTGCTATTAAGTGAATGGTTGAATTATGAAAAAAAAAATGGAATGCATCATGCAATGTTAATCTATTAAATTTAAAATCTTTTTGCATTAATATGGAAAAATTAAATTAGATTTCATATTTGATATATCGGCGAATTTTACATTAGGTATATTATATTTTATGTTGAAATTAATAAAAAGGAATCTTGGGAAAACTTTGTTAACCATAGTACGGTAAAAGATTGTTTGGGATGCAAATAGTAAATTTAGTGAACGGCAAGAATTTAGCACTTAAGATATAATCATCGAGCAAAAACGTCTGAAGGGAGGTCTAAATTTTTTTTTTTTTTTTTTTTTTTTTGCGAACAGCAATTCTATTTCTGGATGGTTGTGATTTAAATCGTGAATCAGTTGATGAGGATAGTACCCAAACCGATAATTCTCCTCCCGAATTTCCACGGCATATTTAATAGTTAAAATCAAAATTTAAACTAATGAGGAACAATCTTTAGCTGGTATGACTTTCGAACCTAATATCTGCATCTCGGATCAAAAACTTTAACAACTATGACATCATTGCTGCTGGTAATAAGAAAGAATTAACTATAGATCTAATGTTAATTACACCATCATGCAATCCAAAAAATATGGTAAACTAAAACTTGAAAGTTAGAACAGACAATTTTTTCTTGCTTTAAATCCAAATTTTAATCCTGTAAAAAGGATTATCATACAAGTTGGGTTAACCTTAAATTAATTTTAACACTTGTTTAAATAAATAAGTAAAATTACAATTTTAAAGAAATCATGCACATGTAAAATTAAAATTCATTTAAATGTCTATTAAGCCTTTGCTTAAACCCAAAATGATAAAAAACCACGCGAATTAAAAATGTATACGCATACTTAAACGTACTCTTTACAATGCATTCTGACAATTCCAGCACAATTTTTCATAATAGACTAAACGAAAACAATTGCCATGATGCAGTACGAATATTCTATGGAGAATGATTTAATGCATTTAGAAATTTTAAGCTATACGATTTTTTTTTATTATTATTGTACCGTTTCAATTGCGCTTTAGTTTTTGCTTTTTATAGTCTTTGATAAAGCAGGGGGCGAAATTAAATTTCAAGAGACCAGAATAGATTGAATGTATAAATTTAACCACATAATATAAATACAAACATTTAACAAATTGGAAAAAGGTCTTATGTTTATGTCTTAAGAAACGAAGTATAAATAAGAAAAAAAAGTAATATTTGCAGAATGATACAATATTAACAAATTTAAGGAGTACGTATCACAGCATCAAACTACTTAATATGTTAATGCCAGTCGATTCTATATTAATTAATTTTTCTTAGAAATTAACATTTAAAATGAAATTTTGTTTTAATTCGTATTTACAAGGGTTGTCAATAAAGTTAATGAGATCAAATTTTTAGAAAGTTGGGAAGGACATTACGAGAATACCCGGGCTTCTTCTTCAAGGTCGGACTGTGGGAAGCGCGAAATTCAAACATGAAATATACAGATATATTTCGTATTACTTTATAGAACTTTTCGAATCATGAAAATTATCCAGCTAGAACATAAAGGATGCGAGAATATTCTATATTTTATGGGAATGGTTGTGTACGATTTCTCTTTATATCAAATAACTAATCACATTTTCTTGATGGTGAGTTAAATTCAAATACATCTTTAAGCTCTAGATTTCATATAATCATTGAAATAATTTTAATAGATTAATTTTTTCATTGCAAATATGCTAGGTTATAGATTTTTTATGAAACAAGTATTATCTGTTATTTTATAAAAGTGTTTGTAATTAATATTTAAATTCGAATCCTTTATTTAAGTTCTCTGGAAGTTTTAATAAATATGAAATTTGTTTTTATTTCCAGACAATTTCATTCGTTACATTTTAATTCATAACAATTCCTATAATTTAAAAACGATTAAATTATTTTCGAATCAAAATGTTTTTTAGCAATAATATAAAGAATAGGAGGTATTCGGGCAGTTTCATAGTTAAAATATTCAACTGTCATTTATATTATTATTCCGCAAAATTTCAAAGTTTTTGCAATTATTTAAAAAAAATAAATAGTCCTAAAATTTGAATGAATCGGATAAATTTTACACCTATTGAAAAATTAAAACAAATTTGAGCAGGTTTAAATTGCCCTATTTCTTTAATCTTTTGCAAATGGTATTGTCATTTAAGAAGCATTAAAAAAAATTCAGTCTTCCGACAGTCCAGACAGTAACGAAGGAGTTATTTTCTGTTTTATTGAAATCGAAAGTAGGTCGATTAAATTCAGAACTCTCGATTCTTTTCACGTAGTAACATTTTTGTAATAATTAGCATTGCTACTCAATAAATGCATCGACAAAATTCTGTAAAAAGTAATAAATAAAGTTTTCATGCATTACTCACCAGTAGCTAGTAAAAAGCACCGTAAAATCTTGAATTGGAGAAATTTCATGATGACACCGTTGATGAAATGAAGACTATTGTTACCGACAATATACAAATTATTAAAATAAAATTTTATCTATATGCAAAGAAGCGGCAAAAGCAGGTAAACAATGCAGACTTAACTTCACATGTCCCGTGTCTTTACACACAACTCATAAAAACACTGACACATTTAAAATCAATCACTGTTGCATCTTTACAAAGTGGACTCGTGTGTCCACACGACCGTGGAATAATCCTTGCCCATGTTGAAGAAGATATTACTTTGGACGACATTTATATATTCATCGGAAATTCAACTGCCTCCAAAGTCTAAAAGTGAAATTTTAAAATATCTGCGTTCGAATTTGGTGCTCGAATTCGCAGCTGTGTGCCCGTTACCACCTCGTATCAACTCTGGTACCGAAAAGAACCGTTACTCGCAGTTTCAGTTCACTTAACGGGGCCATGAGTATGCCGTCTACCGGTAGGTGGCGCTGTTTGGTAAGGTTGAAACGAAACGAAACGAAATCGAATGATGAGATGCGCTTATCTTGTTTTCGGTTTTCTGAATTAATTGAATCGTCTTTTGGAAACAAGTTGGACGAGTAAAGGAAGCGGAGAAAATGATGGAACGTCAATTAAGGTGAAGGGGGAATCATTAAAACATTGTAATCACGGACGATACAGTTAAGAAAAAACAATAAAAGAAGGCCATCGATTTTTTAAAAAAAATTTGTCCTTAATTTGTGATGTATAAATTATTTTTTTTATTCGATGCGTTTATGTTAAAAACCCTGGAACAAAAGGATTGTTATTTTTTTCTTGAAAATTTCTTGGCATGAGCCACAAATTAAAAAGAGAGAGAGAGAGTGATAGTTTATTTTGAATTTTGATTATTTTGTAAAATTTATTATTATTTTTTATGCATTCACATTTACGTTTTTATTCCTTATGATTTAAGGATTATGTGTTTTTAAAAAAAATTAAGTTTTAAGTATAAGGCATTAAATATAGTTTTGTAAAAAAAGTAATGAAAAGATATTGATTTCAGAATTTGCAAATGTAATTTCTTTTCAATCAATTATTAAAGAATTCCTTATGCAAACTCTTTATTATGTATAAAGATTATAAACTTTTTTTACTAAGAAATCTTTAATAAAAATATTTATATGTTAAAAAACAGAAATTACCCAAATTTTTATGTAATTGAATCATTAATTGAAATGCTATTTTTTTCATGCTAACATCCCCAAAGCATTGTAAATAAAAATATTTTTCATTCTCATAAATCAGAGCAATGTGAATAAAAGACAGAATTGTATTCTGAATGTTTTTACGTGAAGAATATTTTAGTCGACTAACTTACTAAAATATTATCGACTAACTTTTAAAAAAGAGATAAATAACAGTGCAGGAATTTTAAATGAATACTTATTTAAAAATATAATAAATTGAAAGACACTCATTTTAGTACTTTTCATAATTATTTTTCTATAAGCCTTTTACATGCTAAAAATAATATAAAAAGGTTAAAGTATTAAATGATGCATAAAGCAAAATTAACAAAGGAAAGTATTGAAATTCTCTATTTACCTATTTAATAGCCAATATATTTTTTTGTGATTTATAAAATCAGGTTTTTTTTTATTATAATAAGTATATTCAGATGCGCGAAAAGTTAATAAACAATATAAAAAAAATTGCAAAAAATCATTTTCTGGCTAATACGAATCATGAAAATTTTAAAGCTTAAGATAGTATGTAAAAAATTTAATTAAGAAAAATATTTGAAATCCTCAATTTATATCTTTATATGCCAATATTTGTACATTTTTTTGCTATTTATTGGCTCCAATTGATTTCATTATAATGAGCATATTCAGATGCGCGAAATTTTCATAAACAACACTAAATCAATTTCTAAAAAGCCATGTCTACCCAAATAAATAAATAAAATAAATACTAAAGGCTCCCAACATTTAAAAGAAATTCTGAAGGCATTATACAACAGATATCATAAATAAAAACTGATACTGAAAATAATTTTCTCAATTCTTGCATCCTGATGCATTTTTTAGATCAAAGTTTCGGAGGTAACCAATAAATGAATTAATATTTTATTTCTTATAAATGAAGGGAAATCAACATAATTTCTTCTCAAAAGTTATATAGGGACTGCTGTGGCACGGTGGTGATATCTCATTCTTGGGACCGGAGTATTTCGGGTTCGAAACCTGATTTCACAGGAGAATCGCCGAGTAACCTGTCCAATGCACTACAACTCGATGAGCGCCAAATGCCCTCCAGCCGGCGTGGCCTGGAGGGGGGGGGTGATGTATTTCTGAAAGCGGCCCAAAACTAGTAGGTCCGTCCTCAAATAGCGCTAGTGTTGCTTTAAAGGGGACTAATATAGCTATAAAAAATCAGATTTTATAAATCTTATTTTATAAAAGACCATTGTTTAGTTTTATTTCGCGATTTTAAAATATTTTAATTTCACAAAAGTGATCTAGAACTTATAGAAGTAATCCTTTTGATATAGATTTGCACTACTTAACTTTGCCAAATCTTTTAGATTTTTTAGTACACAAATTTTTGAACTTCCGTGGTTTATAAAAATATGGGTTTTAAAATATCAATCCATTAAAATCATTTTATTTCTGTATCATTTTCTACTTTCTGAGCAAGTGGATTTAATAATTTCTTCCATAAGTGGATTTCCATAAATAACATTACGTTTCGCGATTAGGCTGTTCAAGTGTACAGTTTTCAATTGTTAATTTTAGATTAAGAACTCAGAGGAATTACAAATGATTTTCTATTTCAAAAAAATGTAATATATGATTTTCAAATCCAAATTTATTTATTTTCGTTATTTAACATTCATTTTAGTTCCTGTTTACACAAATTTTCTCTTAGCTTACGGTGTTTTAACACTTGATGAATAAAATTTGCTTAATTTTTAATGATTATGGCTCTAAAGCAGTGATGGGGAAACTACGGCCCGCGGGCCAAGTCCGGCCCTCGGAAAGGTTTAATCCGGCCCGTTTAAGAGTGCTGTCGTGAGAATGTATTAGTATAAACAAAATAGGATTCTGGACAAATCCATCCGACCCAAACAGCTGACTCCTCTTCGTTCGAAACTTCCAGACACTCTCGCATTTTTGATTCATTGTTCTGTTTTTCCGAAAGAACCGCAAAACTCCAATTCCCGAACAATCCTTGCAGGTAGGTATAAATACATATTATTTGCTAATCAGATCTCTAAATCTGATTTTTCTCATTTTCCAAGAATACAATCTTTAAAATTCACTATAGCAAACAATAAGATTAAAAAATACGAAATTAATTTGAGAAAACTATCTTCAGAATTTGAAAGGAGATTTCAGGACTTTAGAAAAATGGAACCAGAGTTTAGTATTTTTGCGACCCCATTCAATGTTAATTACGAAGAAGTTGATGCAAAATTTCAACTTGAGTTAATAGAACTGAACTGTAATACTCTCCTGATACAAACTTTTCATACAGTACCATTACTAGAATTTTATAAAAATTTAAGTCCAGATAATTTCCCAAATCTAATTACTCATGCAATGAAGATAATGAAAATGTTCGGCTCATCTTATATATGCGAACATATCTTTTCAACAATGAAGCTTAGGAAAACTTCTTTAAGAAACAGAATTACAGATGAGCACCTTTCATCAGTTTTAAGAATTTCTGCTTCACAAATGGAACCGGACTATGATGAAATTTTGATAAAACAGTCTCAATTTCATTTTTCTCATGCACCATCAACCAGCAATGACACCAGAAAATAAAGTGATAATACTTCACATCAAGAACTACACTAAATTCATTTTATATTTTGTGCTTATAATTTTCTTACCTTTTGCTTTTTTACTATTAAAATAATAAGTGTATGTAATAATATATGTATATGTTTATAGAACACATAAATTTTTTAACGATTAAGTATTATTCTTTGGCCCGCTACGATTGTCTAGTTATTACAAATGGCCCGTCTTAAAAAAAGTTTCCCCACCATTGCTCTAAAGTGTAAATTATTTTTATAAAATAAATTTATGTAACACGGAAAAAAAAATTAGAGGGGATGGAGCATTTCTTTTAATGAAGTGATTTCTATCTGTTCTCTGTGAGTTTGCATTTGCTTTTAAAAAACCTCATTTAGAAAACATATAATATAGTTGAACATCCTCAAAACATCTTTTGAAATATAATTACTCTAGCTGGCCTGTATCAGTTCAGGTAGTTCAATATTCAGTAAGAATATCGTCGCTTACTTAAGGATACTTGTCAAAAATTAATAATTTATGTCATTTTAGGAAAATTTTTAGCACTAGATTTTTAAAAACTAAAATTTCAAATTGGCTTTTCTAATAATTAAAAATTTTCTGCCTATTATTTTTCTATTTCATTTTCCAACAAAACTATTAATAAGAAGTTAATATAATTTGGGCTATTAGGGACAAATTTGTTTGCATAAGATGATTTATTTTTATTCAACTAAACCATATCTCAAATTTAACGCAAGATTTGAATTTAACTCTATTTGTGTAGTAATGTTTTGATAACTATAATAAAAACCATTTGGTAGCTAATAGTTTAGGCTTTGCAAAATTTGGTGTTACACGATTGAACAACGTTTTCAATGTTGAAATTTCTTTCAAAAATAATGAAAGTTTGATGGCTGAAATTAGAAAATATGAGAATTGACCTTCTATATAGTGATATTTAACACCATTGGAATTCTTTTTACTATGTTATTTGAAGTCAAAGGTGTATGCCAACAATCTCTCAGGCATGCGGGCATTGGAAGAGGAAGTTCAATGCTGTATTAACGAAATTCCGCCACTTTTATGCAAAATGATCCAGAAGATTTCGAAAAAAAGTGCGTATATGCAATAAAGTCGTGGAGGCTATTTGCCCTATGTATTATTCCGTAAATAACCCTATTTTGTGAACTTTTCTATTCAATAAGTATTTAACAATTTAAAGGGGAAAATTGTGTTTTTATTTAATTCAAATCTTGTATTAACAGGTTGTATGACCGTGTAATGCTCCATTTTTACTAATCCTATACTATTAATTGTCAAAATGATTTTTATAGGATTACCAACACTTTACTGAATGAATGGTGGCAGATTTTAATTTTAAGGCAATTTTAATAAGAATATACACTTAGTTTCATAATATCATAAATTTTGGTATTTCCAGAAGGGTAACAGGAAATAAGAAAATAGTGATATTTTTCAATAAATCCTTAATTTTCTTTCAAATTACAAAAATTTAAAAAATGAACCAAAATAACGCAAAAGTAGTTCTTCATACAATAAAAAATTTCCCTTACCAAATACGAGTAAACATTCACACGTATATGTAAGCATCTTTTAATCAAACCTTTATATTATAAAGTTTTTTTAGTATACAGTCCCCTAACGGAACTTTCATAAATGTGACGTCACTTCATTTCAAGCCGCAGAAATACATAACGAGTTTTGCGTTTTAAAAGGCAGTTTTGCTAGTCAGGTAAGGTTCTTTTGCTTTTTTATTCATTCATATTCAAAAGAAAGGTAACGCAATGAATAAAAGCAGAGTTGTTCTGACATTGAATTAAATTAAACTAGTGCTGCCACGATTTTTCTTTTTTCAGTAATGGCGATTTTGCAATATTTACATAAAAAAACAAAAACTACAAAAACTAAGGATAACTAGATCAATAGTGTAGTCACATACGTTTGTTTGATAATGAAATAAGTTGAAAAATAAACATTCCTCAAATTTTGCAATTCGTCATAAATTTGAAGATCTGTCTCCATTTTTGTAATTAATTTGTTCCAGACGATTTTCAAGTATACACTTAATAATAATAATTAATATTCGTAGACACAGAAATATGCGGAAGTTATATGTATTTATTGCATTCTTGTGACTTAACCTCAGCATTGATTTTATTTCTTTCTCCAATTTTCGAAATCGAGTAAATATTTTAAACGAATAGAGATGCGTTTTGATCTTGGATTTTCCCAGATTTAAAGTTTCAGAAGAAAGGAATGCTTCTTTTGGAGAACAATGAGGTGTTGGTTAGTTGTTGGAAATAGGAACGTGGGAGATTTGTCATATTGGGCAAAACTAAAATACAAAATGTTTTAAGTTTGTGAAACAGATTTGATGAAATGAGAAATCTGAATGTAACTAAGAAATAAATAAAGAACATGTATCATTCGGATATTCCTCGCATAAATATTTTTGCACTTTTCAAAAGCATTTCCATTGAAATTAAATTAATTCCCAATGACTCATTTGGGAATCGATTCGCCTGATTCGCCGAATATAACTCTGTTTTTGATTTTCTATGTGAAATGCGCCACATTTTTTCACTGCAAATTTTATGACTTTATTGCATCCATATTGTATCTAAATTACATCAAAGTTGGGATTGCTGAAGAAAGCGTTCCTACAAAAATTTGTTCATATAGTTTTTTGATTTTAATACCAATAAGCTGATTTCTCAATTAACCCAGGAAAGATTTTACGGGTACAGATTTTTGCAAATGGTTTTCAGGTTTCGATACAAATATGGTGATTTCTTAACTAACCCAAGAAGAATTTTAGTTTAGTTTAGTTTAATTATTTTAACGTCCCATTGTAAAGCCATAACAAGGCTATTTTCGAATGGACCTCGTAATTTTGAACCACGGTCGAATGACGAGGATGATGCCTGAGCTGGCACCCCTCTCTCCACACCACACCAGCTGGAGGACGTTTGGCCTGACGGATTTAACATGCAAGAGACCCCCTTACACGACGGTTCTTCTGTGGAGTCGAGTCTCGAACTTGAAACCCTCCGGTTTCGAAGCCGAGACCTTACCACCGCGGCCAAAAAGAATTTTAAAAGGGGCACAAATGATAATTAACAGCCTTATATATTTTCCACTTTTTAAATTCGTCTGATAACCTTTTGCCTTACACAAAGCATTTTAACGTTTCATGATTCCCATTTTAAATACTTTTTGGGCATGCATCATATATAGATAATAATGACACATGTGTACCATTTAAGAAATGCTTAATTGCATCTTTATATTTGAAGTTAGAATGTTTTATGTGTGAGTTCTCTCTTCATCAAAAAGTGAAAAAATATTTTTGGTAATTTTATAAGAAATAGCAGTCTTAATTTAATGTAAAGTAATAGAAATATAATACTTCATTTTTTTAAATTATTAAGTATTCAATGAAGTTAGAGCAGTTCTTTTACTTTCTAGATATATTCTTGATTTGTTGTATTCGATGTTGAATGTTCCCAATTCATGAAGATGTTAACAAAATCACAAAATTATCTTGAAGATAGTTATGCTCTCTCTCGCTCTCTCACTATATATCGCGCGCGCATGTGCGTGTTGGATGTGATATGCTTAAGTATTTAATTCCGCAATCCTCGGGGTCTTTTAATCGAATTTGATACGACACGATTAAAAGCTGGTCATTGAAATAGTATATCCCAAACTTGATAAAACCCCCTTTTTTAAAACTTAGTTTGTTATAAAAATACTTATTTTTGGGTTGAATATGTAGAAATTTCCATCTTGCATATAAAAGTGTATCCATAATTTTCATTATTTTGGAAAACAGGATATTCCTTATAGTTACTAATTGCGGTTGTTGTTGTTAGATTAATGAACTATAGATCAGGCCTAACCTACAGAACAGGATCTTGTGTACAAAGGTTATCTTACCTTTAAGGGAAATTCAAATTTAATCCTCATACTTCAGAAAAGTTCAGAGGATTTCTTCAATTTATTTATTGTAGGGAAAAGTTGAGTCATGGGGAAGAACAATAAGTATTTTTTAATTGAACAGATTTAAGAAATGGAAATAAAACTTAAAATTCTGGATTCCGTTTGTCTAAAAATGTCATATAAAAATAATGAATTATTATTATTTTTATTTTAAATTACGTAGACAGACATAGGATTTTAATCTACTAATGATGAACTTAATTCAATTCAGTCTGTTTTCGAAGTTATAAGGAAGTAATTTTTTGATTAACTGACTTTAAACGACCTCTATACAAATTTAGTATTCATGTTTAAATGTTGTGAAATTTGATCTTATTTAGTTCTGTTGATTTTGTCAAAAGTTTGAAATGATTCATTTGTTGATTATTATATTCTTGAAGAGTGACTGCATTAGAGTAATCGATAGAATTTAAATTTCAATGACAATTGCAATTTCTGATTTTTAAATCTCTGCATAGAAATTTTAATGGGCTTTAATATTCAACCGCTTTATTAATTTTATGAAACTGAACAGACCAGAATTACATATTACCACGGTTGGAGTCTTTTTTTAATTGATACATATTAAATATTTAATGATGATCTCATCCTCTAATAGACAAGATGATTTAGGAAATGCAGCAGTGTTTTCTTCGTGTAATTATATGGTATACTTTTTAGTCCTATCTTAATTATCATAATATGTCTTATAAGAAGATAATGAATAATTCTTGATGACGCATTGATGGTATCGTTAGTGTCTTTGTTTCATTCGACTTTGTATTGACGTATAAATTTGCCCTGTTCATTTTGTCTTAAATCGAGGGTTTTTTCCCATCCGTAAGGAGTAAATGCCAGAGAAAAGATATTTTGACATTTTTTTTTAAAAGTAATTTGAAATGAACTAGATGTGAAGTAATTAATTTGCATCTGTTACGGCTTGTATTTCTTGCGCATGGTATCATGGTAGGTATTTCCCCCAGGAAATTTGCATTAATCAGCCGTTTAAAAATACCAAGGATAACGCCTTCGCGTTTGAAAAATACGCCTACATAAATGATCCGCTTTTTAATGGAATAATTGCCCGTATTTTGGTATTTTATATCTAATTTTACGATCTATGATATAATTGCAAAGTTGCTAATTGTGAGGAAAATTACTTTGCATGAAGATTTTATTATTGTTTTTAGTTACTTGCCATTGCAATTTATATTCAGTTGACATTAAAATGAAACAATGCTATAATAAAAACATATTTTTTATCGCTCATCAGTTAAGAAATTATATTAAAAAGAATTCATATTTTGAAACACTAGAAATATTTCATAATATTAAAGATTGAATCATAAGGAATATATTCATATAATTTATTTTCTACTATGCTTCAGTGAGTTGGGTCGAATCATTTATATAACTTATTAATGAACTATATTATTAACACTTCGTTGCCATGATTCATTCCTGTGATTCGACTCACTATCTAATATCTTCTTTGGTATCTTTTAACCCTTAGACCGCTGATTAGTCAAATTAGTGCTGATTTAAATCGTTTAGATTCAATGTTTTCTAACAAGTTCAGATGCTTCTATGATGTTCATCTGAACTTCTGAACATCATTTGAATTCTAACTTCAGATGATTTGCGCCTGTTTTTCGAATAATTTTCTAATAAAATAGTGTCTGTGCAATTCTTTTCTCTACTACGATTAATCTTTCAATTGCTTATTCCTTTAACTGCTCTACATGACTTAAAGGTCTACATATTTTCCTCTAAATCCATCTATTTTCTAGGACTAATGTATTTTTATTTCACTGTTTCAGATTTCTGTCTTGTAATACTGATATCAAATAGCTTATAATAACAATTCTCTTCGTTTTAGGAGCATCTGAACTTGATATCAAATATTGCATCTTAATAATGATTTTAAATTAATAATTTTAAGTTATATTTTATGAGGTTCAACCAGTTAATTTTTTAACGAGTTTACTCACCATGCAAAAAGTGCAGTATTTTGTGTCATGACGAGTTTATTCGCCAGCAGTACTAAGTAGTGACAATTGCAGTTTTAATTACATTTTTATTAAAAACTGAAACATATTCGCAAATTTCTCGTTTAAAATATTTTGAGGCCAAATTGAAATTAAGGAAACAAACAAAAGATTATTAATAATTATCCTTAAAACACCCGCAACTAATATGAATTGTTTTTCTGCATTGCTGTATTGTATTAGTCATTAAAGATGCAATTAGGCAACCATAGAGTGTTTTAGATTATTCAGTAAGTATCAAACCTTGTAATAAAAACCCAGATGAGAATCCCTTTCCACTGTGCTATGCGCAATACCATTTTCTAACAACAAATTCAAATTATAAATTATTTTTTTATGTTTCTTTTCATTTATATGCAGCATACTTTCATATACAGCAAAATGTATATTAGTTTAAGTAAATAAATAAATAGGATTATTGAAATAAAAAATGAAAGTCATTTTATTACAACATAATTTCTTATTACATATACTCTATACTTGAGAGTATATTTTCCATTGTTAAATTTTTGTCACACAGTTTAGATATTCATTTTCCAAAGGGGTTGAAACAATAATCTGATTAAAAAATCAGCACGAAGATATAATTTACTTTTATATGATATGGTTGAAACCGACTTTAGCACATTTAATGTGGGTGATATCAGATGAAAACCCCGTATCACTGGCGCGGTTAGCGACATCTTGAAACAAATAAAAATAAAAATATACGAGTTTGCATAAAGAGCATCGGACTGTAGACCTTGTCTTTAGTCCTAGTTTCTACCGTAGACAGTCAGTACCCATCCTAGCTTCATAAATCTATGGGAATTTCTGAAACCGCACTGTCTGGAATGAGTACATTTTCTTTTCATTCGGTTCATAACCCCGAAGAGTTTCGTAATACTATAGATAGTCCAGTCGTGACTAACACCCTTCAGATAACTGACGGGAAGACTGTGTGTAACCTTATTTTTATTTCACTAAAGCTACATTATTGTCTGCAATGTATATCTTCATATTTTAATAACCGAACATAATAAATGGAAGTTCGCTTCGGTAACAATCGCGCAGATGTATATAATTTTGCTGGTCAGAAATACGTTGAAAATAAAACTTGGGGAAGAATAAACATCCTATTTGCGAAGATTTCTTTTTTTTAAGTAAGTATCGGTTCCACCCTTTTATTATGAGCGTAATTTGAGCCCGATCTTCCCAAAAAGCGTCAAACAATATAATCAAACTACAATTGTTCTCAGGTGAAGGTTGAAGATTGAAAGTTAAGCGAAAAATGCGTTCAATTTGAAGGTATTTTTCTATTATTTTAGAGCAACGAGGAAGGTTAGTCGATATTTGATTACGAAGAAAAACTTTTGTACATTGTTCATCATGAGGCCATATATTAGTCTTGCCGTGTTACTTTTCAAAAGCAAATATATTTCATTTCGCAAAGCTTTAATTTAGAAAGAATTAGAAAGAATTTCTTACATTTTATGTATACTTTCACTCTACAACTTTTAATCAGGTTAAAAGAAAAAAAAATTGAGGAAAGCATCGATTTTTTTCCAAATATTTCCTGTATCTTCGTTTTTATTTTGTTATAAACTGCTGTAAACTTACTATAATTCAACCAACTATTATATAAAATATTTAGAAATTTAATAATAACATTCATATAATTACAGGAGAAACAATATCAATGTTAGTTTGTATATTTGGTTAAGAAGAAAGGCTTTTGTACGTTGTTTATCAGAAGGTTATTTAATAGTCTTGCCTTGATGCTTTTCTATACAGTTATGTTTCAATTTCACAAATCCTTAAGATTTAAAAAGATTTTCTTACATTTTAAGTATAGTTTATTTAATTCCACAACCATTAATCAAATTGAAAGAAAAAAAAATTACATTTTAAGTATAGTTTAACTTTACAACCATTAATCAAGTTGAAGGGGAGAAAAATCAAAGGAAAGTATCGATTTTTTCCAAGTATTTTCCGTGCTATATTTTGAGCTTAAAGCTTTGCGGTTCACAGTTTTGTTTCTAAATAGGTTCTTAGATTTGTTTTAGCCTATAACTTCAATACGCGCCTTGGAAATCTAATAGCATAAATTAACATTCTCAGCAAAGATATTATTTTTTAAAACATATCTGCCATTGTAAACATTAGAGTCAAAATAGGTCATTTTGCCGCTATAAGTGTTTATAATGTTTAGGCAAAAAGCAAACCAAAAAATAGAATACTGCTGTGATTAACCAATGAAAATCTATTATGAAATGCAAACCGCAAATATCAAACTATTATAAATAATTAAAGTAGTATTAAACTTTATTATCTACTTTATTTATTTATATATAATAATTACATTATTATTTGCTCCTCACCGATGTAACAATCAACGTTCAAAATGACATGGGAACACACTTTAAAAATAAATTTCTTGCATTTCTTATACTTCTGAGAATATTTAACTTCATTTGTATCTCGAGCATAAAGCTCATATATCCCTTTTTGATGTAAAATAAAGTATGTGGTGTTTGATAAGTCAAAAGAATGCTGAAAAATAACCATTTCTTTCACTTCTGAAAATATTTGGCGTCATTTGTTGCTAGAGCACAAAGAACATAATTCCTATTTTGACGCAAAATAAAAGTGTGTGGAATTTAATAAATAGAAAAAATTCTGAAAAAAGAACTTCGTTTCTTGCATTTCTGAAATATTTGGCGTTATGGGCTCAAAGCCCATCAGTCCTGTTTTGATGCAAAATAAAATTGTGTGAAGTTTAATAGGTTGAAAATATTCTGAAAGAGAACGTTATTTCTTTCACTTCTGGGAATATTAACCGTCATTTGTTGCTAGAGTACAAAAATTTCCTGACAATAATATTAGCACACATTTTTAAAAGGGGAAAAATCATTTAAATAAGGTCAATTTGAGGGTGATTTTGATGGTCAATGTATGAGATTTAATGTCGATATCTGATCTTTTATATCAAGAATTTTAGCTTCACGTTCTATTAAAGTTACCCTTTTCATCTTTATCAACAGTTTATTAAAGAAAATGATATAAAGTGCTCAAGTGATACGTCAAACATCTTTAGATATCTTAGGATGGATTGATAAAATTTCCCATAGTATTGAAGCCGGATTTTGGATGTAAGGTAACATGGGTTGTTTGTTTATTACATGACTGGTACAATGTAAATTCTTTTTACTGCTGTATGTAATTCAGTAAGATATGAAAATATCTAGCTGAAATATGAAATATCGGCATTATTCATGCAGAAGGGAATGAAGCGTCTTTTCAAAGAATCTGGAAATGATGAAATAAAAACCTGTTTTTTCTTAAGTGAATCAGGATCTGCAAAAAATTTAGGTTGCATCACATTCAAGTCTTCAAATTTAATTACATACATAAGAACGGCTTAAAAACTGAGAAAGCCTTTATTTTTTTATATACAATTTCTATGCTAAAAGCCAAAATACTGCTTATTTTATTTCACAGCTGGAGGTAAAACAACGCATTTTTAAATTAATGAGTCAGTCTGTCAACTTGGAACGTCGCTTTCGTTTGAAGCGCATTGTGTTTTAGGGCCATTATAAAGGAAGGTCAACTGATATAAAAAATGTGATGTATTAGGAGGCCATCAGTTGCGTGTGTGGTCCGCTTTTTGTTTTAAGGTAAAAAATGATTGTTTTTTCATGATCATTAAAAAATAAAAGCCTTTTGATTTAAATTTTTAACCTTTCTGTCGTTTTCAGACATCAGTTGGAATTTATTATGTAAAGAAAATTGATTGCATAAAGCTACTATCTGCTTAGCAACATTCAAAGTTATTGGTAGATACCCTTCGAGCTTTTACATAAATTTAAATCTGAATTTGAGGGATTGTTTTGCAATTACATAAAATTGCTTTTCATTCTTTATATTTCATTAATGTAATAAAACAAAATGAATGGAATTGTCACGGTAGAAATTGAAATAAATCACTTTTACACGAATTCGGACTTCTTTACTGAATTTCACAAAGCCCTCACAAGCAATAAATTTTCAATAACGCATTTTCATTTATGTATAAATATGTACAATCGATATTTAAAAGCAAAATTATAAAGCTTGTTTTTCAAATATTAAATATATCAAAGAGAGCTTTTTCAATTTAGAGTGATTTCATCAAAAATCTCTAATTGTGAGGAGATATCCACTTCACGTAAAAAAGCATCCAATTTTTCCAAAAAAAAAAAAAAAAAAAAAGGAATTTTATAAAGTATTGCATTCGAATATAATATTTGTTGTAAGTCTGAAGAAATTTTTATATATCTGATTCATCATCTCTATAATACACTCATGAATCAGACACAATGATTTCATGTATGTAAAAAAGAGTAAATTTGTTTTCTTTCTTTTTTTATAGGTCTCACATATGTGGGAGGAATTCTTTTGAGGAATGTTTGTAATTCTATCAATATTAAAAACCAAGAAGTTTCCAAAGAAAATGCCATTGTATATCATTGATGTATTTTGGAATTGAAAAATAAGTACAAAATGTACATTTCAGGCTAAAAAACTCAAGAAGAAAGATGGAGAGATTTAAGTTACTACAAGATAAAAAGGAAGTGGTTGTATAATCCATTAGATTCCAATGTCTTGAAATCTCATTGGGAACAAGCCATCAATGCATTTATCACTATTTAAAATCAAAGGATTGAAAAAAATTATTAAATTGAAGGATTGAAAAAAATATATAATACGGTACATTTAGTGTTACTTTTCTCTTGAAAAATTATTAATGAAAATTGTAAACATGAAAAGTTACATTTTATCCAATAGCGTTTTATCCTTGTTGCAGCATTTAGAGATGTAATACGTATTTTTGAGAAAAATTATATCTTTAATGTACTATAAAAATTAAAATTAAATTACTTTTGTAATTTTTTATAAAATATTATTTGTTTTAAATTATTAGTTTGTGTCTGTTGTAGTGTATTTGTATAATTATTTATTCCCAAGTAAAAAATTTATATTTTGGGTGTCCATTTATGTCTTTGTTATTAAGCTATTTTATATTTAACCCTTTAACTACAGATTAAACTATATGCTTCTACAACAGTTAACACACTTAAAACTGAAAATAATTCGTCATCTTATGTAATTAATTATAAATTAAAAAAACATGAAACGTCTATAGGGAATAAACAAAATGAAAGGCAGATTTATTAAATCTTTTATTAATGGCAGGCGGAGTTAAAGGGGTAAGAAAGGTATTATCATGATTAAAAAGCAAAGTAATTTAAAAAATGAAATTGAAATGGAACAAAACAAGTTATTTTCCTTTTCAGATATTCTTAAAAAATTTAATAACTTGCATCTTGCACAGTTGATGAATGTCAATGAATTTGATGAATGTAGAAAACTAGAATTGTGCTTTTAAAAGTGTATAAAATTATTTGTAAAATTCTAATTTCTATTTCAAATTATTTAAAAGTTTTGAAAAAGAAAATCAAAAACTTATTGAATCATAATGCATCGGTGTAATTTTAGGAAGTACTTAGCTTTACTCTTGCGTGAAGGACAGAACACACACACACACACACACACACACACACACACACACACACACACACACACACACACACC